>JAEAOA010000895.1:5250000-5507500 GCA_016746295.1 Potamilus streckersoni | reverse complement strand
TACCAGTGTGGTAGTCTTTACTGTAAAGTACTATCAGTGAGTAGTAATGATATCATTATTTTCTTCAGATCAACAAGAATAATGAGTTTGCCGATAATAATAGTAATAATAATTACTAATAGACTTATCTACCCTCCAACAATATATATATATATATATATATATATATATATATATATATATATATATATATATATATATATATGTGTGTGTGTGTGTGTGTGTGAGAGAGAGAGAGAGAGAGATTATAAGAATAAACTAGACAGAACGGAAAGTGCAATCCCTAGATTCTATAGAAGAATGCTTGATAATAGCAGACAGAATTAATATTTAATACAAATAATAATATCATACAGGTAAGGTAATTTTTAATTCGTACTTTGCAGATATTCGAACCAAGATCTGGGGGTAAACAGCATCCATCGCCCTACCTGTACACACCAGTCCATAGTCCATCACAGCTATGCACGCATTACAAAAAAAAGATGCGAATTAATCGGTTATATGCATTCGTGCGTAGCAGACACACTCGCACGACGACCCATTAATTATTTCTAATCTATCTGAGCATTCATTCCGGATTCCTATGCTATAAATCAAGGTATACAGGTTTAATTATAGAGAATTATAATTGTACACCAAACAGAACGGAAAGTACAATCGCTGGATTCGATAGGAGAATGAATGCTTAATAATAGTAGGCTGAATTAATATTTCATACAAATAATGCTATCATACAGGTTAAAGAATTTTTAATTAATTATTAATGATATAATCATAAGATTACTTTTAGAGAATTATAAATATACACAATACAGAACGGAAAATGCTATCCCTAGATTCTCTAGAAAAATGCCTGATAATTATTGGTAGAATTAATATTTATTCCAAAAAATACTATAGTACAGGTTAGAAAATGTTAATCAGTGTTCAACAGAGATTAGAACCCAGGTTTGCAGGTAAACGGCACCCATTGCATTGCCTGCACACACCATCCCATATTTCATTACGACGAAGAACGCCTTATCAAACAATATTGCGAATGAAATGGTGTTACATGTACTCTTTTACAGCGGACACATTCGCATGACGACCCCATATATATATATATATATATATATATATATATATATATATATATATATATATCTATATATATATATATATATATATATATATATATATATATATATATATATATACAGTCATTTCCTATTCTTATAGGAGAATGCTTGATGATATTAGTCAGTATCAATATCAATAATACAAATAATACAATCATACAGTCGATGGGTGCCGTTTGCATTGCGAACCTGTGTTCGAATCTCCTTTGAGTTGGAATTAAACATTCTCTAACCTACATACCTTGGTTTCTTTGCATTCACATTCTAGAAGTGAGCGCATACGTTTAAACGTTTCTCTCCAATCTTCCATACATGCAAGGTATATCCGAACTATCGGGTAGTATCAAGGTGCTCTACTGCCCCAGCACTGCAGAATGCATCGGATTAATTTTGATCAACATTAATATATTCTTTTCCATGATGCTGGCCAGTTTTGTTCTTTGCTCCTCCCGCCTTTTTGTGGCTGCCAGAAATGAAGCAAGCTCTATTTGCTGTATTTCTATTTATGGCGGCTGCAGCCTCAAAATATTTCTATATTATACGTTATGTCTCATTGCTAAATTTTTATACACTTTCATTTTTTTATAATTTGTTCAAATAAATGTGTTATGCTGTAAATACACAGCAAATGTTTGATTGACTAGTATCATTTATGTTCAATATATTAACAAAAGTGGCCATCTTCAAACACGTTTTTCTTTGTTTTTCGCATGTAGCCATATACTGATTTCGTAACAGATGCACGACAAACCTAGCAAATCTTGTCTTTTCACTCTCTATATTTCATTCGTCTCTATCGATGTCGAAAAAGAAAAGACTATTGTATGCACATTTGATTTTACAATCTCATCCAAAAAAGTTAATAATATAGAACCCTGTGTTTTCAATCACTTTCTATCTGACAATAACTTCCACCCCTCTTCTGCAAGTATAAGAACACACACACAGACACACAGATATATATATATATATATATATATATATATATATATATATATATATATATATATATATATATATATAGATATATATATATATATATATATATATATATATATATATATATATATAAAGAATACAAATCATATGGCGAATAACAACCCTTTCAAGCGTACTGGATCCACCAAGGGATCACGTGTGTCAGGGATTAATTAAAATAGATGCAATAAACTGACGACGAAACTAGACATCTACTCGAAACCAACCGACAAACACCAGTATCTCCTCCCAATCAGCTGTCATCCAAAACACTGCATTAAGAACATTCCATTATAGCCAGGCACTGAGGATACGCAGAATTTGCTCCGACGATGAAAGATTCCTTGAAAGGTCTGAAGAGCTGGCTAAACATTTAATTTACCGAGGCTACGACAAGGACCTGATTGCGGAGGCAATCCAAAGGGCCAAACAAACAAACCGTGATGACCCACTCAGATATGGACAGAAAGAAAAGGTTGATAGGATACCATTTATTCTGACCTATCACCCAGACAATCCCAAAGTAGGTAAAATCATCGCAAACCACTGGCCAACCGTGCAATCGTCAGACATACTAAACGTAATATTTCCTAACAAACCTGTAGTACCTTACCGGAGACCAAAAAACCTAAAGGACATCCTAGTCAGGGTAAAGCTAACGCCAACCGCTAGTCAAAACCAACCTAGTCAATCTGAACCCTGTGGCGATAAAAGATGCAAAACCTGTAAACATATGATAGAGACCAAGACATTCACTAGCACAGTGACTAAAGAAAAACTAAACATATATGGTCCAAACAAAACGTGCAAAACAAAGAATGTGATTTATCTCATCACATGTAAGATCTGTGGCCTTCAGTACGTCGGAGAAACTGAAAAGCTACACAAAAGGATAAACCTTCATAGATCTGATTGGATGACAAAAAAGCTGTACAGAAGCCCGGTCGCAGAATACTTCTCCTCCCCTGGCCACACTTTCAGTGATATAATACTCATCGCTATTGCTAACAACCACAGCTGGAGTTCCGAAACCAGGAAGGAAAAGGAATCATACTGGATACGCCGCCTTAGAACATTGAAACCAAGAAGACTAGAAAATGAAAACTATGCACTAGTAGAATTTAACATTTTCTAAATCTTCTTAATATCCTTTAATTTTTACTATAAGAATAACCGGTATAGAGTCAAATATCCGGGATATAATCTGCGTTACATATGTACAAAAAGTAAAAATAGATGTCGCTTTGGCTTGTAGACTTTTAGGGAATTATACAACGTTTTCAGTTTCCACAACTAGTCTATACAAGCTGGTTGTATTTATAGTTTTAGTACATGTGAAGACAGCCATGTAGAGGTTTACAAACACAACGTTTTTGTGTTTATTTGTTTGTCGTATATATGTTTTGTATTTGCCTTTGAAAAAGACTCATTAAGAGTCGAAAGCGCTTAGGCTAGTTAGTTGCTAGTTTCGTACTGTTCATCGTCAATTTATTGTATATATATATATATATATATATATATATATATATATATATATATATATATATATATATATATATATATATATATATATCAGAGTCTGTTGTCCGAAAACTGATTTTTTTGTTCGTTATAAATTGTGTCTAAAGACAGAATTATATGTACTTAACAAGATTGTTAATGAAGACTGACAAGGTATGCAGTCTCTTCGAAGTGCACCCTTCAGGAATCATGTCTGAGAATCAAATATATCCTATAAAGAAATAACAGAAAATCAAACAAATCCATACAATCTTTTCCATTTACCATTATTGTGGCTCTATGGTCTCAAACTAAGGAACAGAGATAAAGGAAACCAAACTTTGCAAATCTCTAAAGAGAATTTTCTATCACATGTCCAAATCTATGAAGCTTCAATTGAATTTCAGGGGTATTCTAATTAAATTCCAATACTCAATGTATTGACGTGACTTTAGTCTAGAATGTTCTAGTATGTCAATGAATTGGATTGTGGCAATGTGTTAAGAAGCTGCTGATGTATCACTATAGTATAATCCCAAATCGTCCTTGTCTGAATCCACTAGAATTCCTTATTAGCGCTTTGTCAACGTTGTAATTCCTGTGAATAATAACTTGAAATAATTTTGTCCATCCAAATTAAACACGGATCAAATCAATGTGACATTAAGGCAGAAATGAGCAAATTTTCAAGCAAACAATTTTATATAAAAGCTAAAACATAGGCATAGAGCAAGGATATAATTCAGTCTCCTTTCCAAAACAAAATTCACAGTTGCCAACGAGGTCAGGAATTTACATGTGATAAACTATGTCCTAGACCCAGATTGAAATAAACATGTTGTAATGCAGTAATGATGATCTGAATATTTAATTTAAATTCACAGCGAAATATTATCTGTGCTTAACGTTGTTTATAAACTAAACATCACTGGTCAGGACACCATTTGCTTCATTGTGTACTATGGTCGATTACAAAATACAAATATACTTAACATAAATCATTACAAAGGAGATAAGAAACCATATAGTTTGAATATAATGACATCTTCCCTCATAAAGAAAATAAAGATTTATGCAATAAAGCTTTTGTTTCAAATGCTTGCCATCTCCACGTATGATTAAAGTTACATAAAACGAGGTCTTATGAATGACACAAAATATATATGAAGCAACATAATGAATGACACAAAATATACATGAAGCAGTATAATGAATGACACAAAATATACATGAAGCAGGATAATGAATGACACAAAATATACATGAAGCAGGATAATGAATGACACAAAATATACATGAAGCAGCAAAATGAATGACAAAAAATATACATGAAGCAGGATAATGAATGACACAAAATATACATGAAGCAGCATAATGAATGACACAAAATATACATGAAGCAGCATAATGAATGACACAAGATATACATGAAGCAGGATAATGAATGACACAAAATATACATGAAGCAGGATAATGAATGACACAAAATATACATGAAGCAGCAAAATGAATGACACAAAATATACATGAAGCAGGATAATGAATGACACAAAATATACATGAAGCAGGATAATGAATGACACAAAATATACATGAAGCAGCAAAATGAATGACAAAAAATATACATGAAGCAGGATAATGAATGACACAAAATATACATGAAGCAGCATAATGAATGACACAAAATATACATGAAGCAGGATAATGAATGACACAAAATATACATGAAACAGCATAATGAATGACACAAAATATACATGGAGCAGCATACTAGAAATGCATCTATGTTTAGGTTATCTTTCCTCTGGATGTGCCTAATGTCAGTGTTATATTTCTGCAAATTCCACCTGAGTAATATGTGCTTTTGCTTTTCATCTTGCCAATAAAAGTAAGGAGTTGTGATCGCTGAATATTGAATTATTGAATCAAAGGAGCTGAACTAATATAGACTTCAAAGTCTTGCAAGGCCTTCAACGCTCAAACACTCCTTGTAGACTGTGTAATAGTTTTCCCTGGTGCTTGTTTAAATTGTCTGACAAATAGCAAACTGGCTAACATTGTCTACCTGAGGATCAACACTCCACCAATCCCAACATCACTTGTATCAACAGACATTTTATATGATTATCTGAAAGTTTTAGCTGAGAGAACTAGTGCATTTTTAAACGACTTTTAACTTAACAAAAATTTGCTGACATTTCCCAGATCACAAAAATCGTTTTATTTTAACTCAACAAATCGGTCAGAAGTAAAATTGGCAAAAGCGGAGAAAACTTTCCGAATCTATTCAGCCATACCCCAAGCATTTTACTGATAAGCACAGGGAATTCAGTTATGGCTTTGGCCTTAATTCCTATACGTTAAAATTTGACCGAGTATGATGAAATGTCAGAGATGTAACAGAAGCATAGGAAAACTAATTTTTTAAAAAAATCAACCTTAATCGTCTAAAAATTGGCATCACTGTCTATCAAAGAATTTTCGAATGGTTTCCAGGTGAATTTTTCAGGTGTCATAGTAGATGATGATATCACGAATATAAGCGCCATCAGACATAACCATATTCATTAAATCATGGAAAGGAAAACGCGAACCTTTCATCATAAACGGCATGAAATTATATTAATAAAGTCCATCTATTTAATATGAATACCAAAATGTTCTTTGTCCCTTCTATCAGTGGAATATACTTTAATCCTTTCTAAAGGTAAATTTGGTGATACAATTTTGTCAAAACAGTAATCGATTCTTAAAATTGGAAATGTATATGTTTTTGTTTTTAATGTTCATTATTCTAGTCAGCGCAAATGCGGAAAGTATTATCTGGTTTCGGCACCAGAAGACATGATGAACTTCAGTCACTTTTACTTGCTTCTTTGAAATCATTCTCCGGCAAAATTGAATTTCTTTCATCACAGTTCTTGTTTCATATAATTCATCCTGTACTATTTCACATGTTTGGATATATACAATTCAACTTCTTGGTAGAAATGATTTGTTCGTGTCGGAAGACCAGGAATCAATAGTTTATATCCAGTATATAGCTGTTTTAATTTACTCTTTTCTTGTAGGTGCAGATGTGAAAATTCCATGTCCAGATTATTCAGTATTTCTGAATTCTTAAGAGTAGTGATAGTAGAATGACTACAGTCCAATTCCATTCCATCCCTTGGGACAGTTAAAACTAAACAGAATGTATGATTAACCTGAAATCATTAACAACATACTATTTTCCTTTATATGTATGGCAATGTTATTTATGTTTTCGCCTCCCAATAGTGTTAATGATATAATTAAAATCACTTACTATTGTTAATATTTATAAGGTCCGTAATTGGTAGCCTGAAGAGGATTCTGAAGCATAAGCAAGAGAGTCAAAACTCAGCATGCAGAAACCTCCGTTTCTTTGTGTTTTTGTGATACCTTAATTTTCGTTTGGCTGAGTAGACTAAGATTAGTTATTGCTACTTCTCCCACTCTTGATTACTTCTATCTGAGATCTGACTGGACAGGATTGCGAAGAACAAATTGTGCAAAAACATGTTCATATATATTCAAGTATATATCGTCCGAAAGATGAGACTTCAGATTATAATCACTGTTTTGTACAATTGTTTAAACACAAGAAGTTGAAAAAAGCTTAATTTTCATTATTACGCTATGTTCAACGTGGAAATCGTGCTTGTTACATTGACATGGGAAAATTAACATAGTTATCAAATTTAAATTTCATCAGAATGTTGTGCTTTGGTTTATTTTCAAATTTAGAAATTTTGTGTATCTTAAATAAACTTAATGTAAATATTAAAGTAGGTTTTAGAAAGTAAAACAAGAAGTGCATCTAAAGGAGTAAAACGGTTGAAAACAATAAACTGGTAAAACTGTTTCTTAAATTTAATTTTACCCATAAAATAATAAAGCGAATGGGAAACATTACCAGACCCTTTTCCTATATATTTCTGAGAAAGGCTTTCTGCTAGTATTAAAAATTGAGAATATTGAAATATATAAGGTTCGTATCTTTTTATTGGCATTTAAGGACAAATCAGTACAATAAGGGTTGCATAAAATCAATTAAAGGTAAACTTTTAAAATTGAAATAAATTAAGAATTGCACAAAAACTATAGGAAGGATAACATTTTCAAAATTACAAACATGAAGTACAATATGATGAAATGAGAAAGGTTCAACATCTGCTAAGGATTGGTGAAAGGTTAACGGTTAAACTTGTAAAACAATAGGTCAAAATTGGCTAATTCCATCACAGTATAAATCAATCATCTGACAATGTAATTGATCTATCAAATCATTTATTTTTGTTCTGTGTCACAATGACTCTTTGTTTCTTGGCTTTAATATTATTGTCTACATCAAATGCAATAAAACTTCACTGGTCCATCTATTTAAAAATTCGTTAGAAATCAACTTCAAAACCAAGAAATCCCAAATATCCCTTACGTGTTATATTGATCACATTAATTTTCGTAATTTGCTATTGATACTAAAGTTGATCACGGAATATGGATACTAATTACATTGACAGCTACGTGTTCTTTGGTATTATCAAATATGCGGTGGTCATCAACGATAACACTTACTGTCATACAATTGTCTTTGTGTCGATGGTTCACCATCATAAAATAAGGAAAGAAGCGTGTGTACAGGATTCCTCCAGGAAGGATTTATGAACAATATCGTCTGTAGGATGGTAAATTAGTCTGATTCCCTGAGTTATGCAATTTTCGGCATCTTATTTAGACATTAATCAAGTTGACAGTTGTGAAATTACAGGATATAGTCTGATAAGCAAAGATCGCTACTCAAAGGAGGCATGGTGTGTTTGCATTCTATGTGGCATTAAATAAGAGATACATAGAAAGGGATAGTCTACTTTTAAATGGTCTCGAACATAGGTTAATTCAAATATACCGAGAAGACAGAACAAATAAAAATGGAACTTTTATGGTTCATCATGTTCCATGGTCAAATTATATAGCTCATTTGAAAAGTCAACCTGTATATGCAGATTCTATCGTCATGAGGTAGGACACATTAAAAAATTATCCCGTGTGCAATTGGACACTGACATGCTGGCACACGTTGAAAAACCAGCTCGAATGTGGAGTGAGCACAATGACATTGTTGAACACAGTTGACAAACCAGCCTGTATGCGAAGCGAACAAGAGACATTAATATAAAAACTCAACCCAAAAAGACAGAAATAATGATAAACGAAGTCATTTGGGCTCTCCAGCATGATTAGAACATTTGCCATAATTACAGAAAGCTGCAATATAAAATACTCGTCAATTATAAGAAAAATTACACATAATCTCAAAGCAAATATCAAATGCAAAATGTTTAAGCAAAATGCCCTAAATATTTTGGACCCAGTCCATTATATCAGGACACTGATTACTGCCAGTCTTGAAAGCATATGCACTGAAAAGAGAGTCAAACATCAGAAGACACCATTGTGCGTAGATGATGTCATTAGAAAACACCAATGTACGTGGATGATGACATTAGAAAATACCATTGTACGTGGATGATGACATTAGAAAATGCCATTGTACGTGGATGCTGACATTAGAAAATACCACTGTGCGTGGATGATGACAATTGAAAACACCACTGTACATGGATAAGGCAATCAGAACATGCCATTGTACGTGGATGATGACAATTGAAAACACCACTGTACATGGATAAGGCAATCAGAACATGCCATTGTACGTGGATGATGACAATTGAAAACACCACTGTACATGGATAATGCATATATATATATATATATATATATATATATATATATATATATATATATATATATATATATATATATATATATATATATATATATATATATATATATAAAGAATTATAAATATATACCAGACAGAATAAAAATCATATATACCTTGATTTCTTTCATAGGAATCTGGAACGACTGTGTGTATATATGAGAATTAAGTACTAGGTCGTCATGTGAGTGTGTCTGCTACGCACGAGCTTATATAACGACGACTCAGTGCCATCATTTTTTGGTGATGCGTGCTTAGTCGTGACGGTATATGGGTTGGTGAGTGCAGGCAAGGCGATGGGTGCCATTTACTCGCGGACCTGGGTTCGAAACTCGGTAGAGTACGAATTTAATTTTTCTAACCTGTATGTTAGTATTGTTTGTATTAAACTATATATATATATATATATATATATATATATATATATATATATATATATATATATATATATATATATATACTGAAGCTACTCAAATCGGATGTATATACCAATATGTTGCAGCTATTCGAATCGTATGCGTCTACCAACAGGTTGAAGCTGTTGTTCGAATCACATGTATAGTCCAACAGGTTGAAGCTGTTGTTCGAATCACATGTATAGTCCAACAGGTTGAAGCTATTCGAATCACATGTATAGTCCAATAGGTTGAAACTACTAGAATCACACGTGTGTAATAATATAGTGAAGCTGCTCGAATCACATGAATATTCCAAAATGTTGAAGAAACTCTAGTTATCGCTGAACACATCTATAAACCCTAAACACAGAGTCTCAAAAACTGATAATACAAGAGGGATGAATAGTAGTATACCAAATCCTATATACACTAATTTCACTTGAGCTCAGAAGCAATATAATTTCCATGGGAAGTAGTCAAATCTTGAACTCAGATTCAAATAAACTTCTTGTTGACTTCTTATTAGTATGACAGAGATCTGGCAGACATTACCCTCAATGAAGTAAAACTAAAGAACTAAATAAGCGCACAAAATAAATATACATAACTACTCTAACCAAATGTATTTTCTCTAACGCTTGTGTTAAACTTTTTTCCATGATTGTAGATCATAATGGGCATTTTTGAAACAATATATTACTTATCGAACTTTTGCCATTTATATAGATTGTACTTTAATATAATACAAATATGTTAATAGTGTAAGTTATAAATAGTTTGTTTTGTGATGTTAGAGTTCAAGATCTAGTTTTGTATAGAAATGTGTTTTTCGAAGAGAACTTGACCTATATTATGGTCATTTTATCGCATCGTAGCTTCTGAAGTAAACAAATAGTTTCACTCCAACTTTAACTTTTGTTGTGTTCAGATATCATTTTAGAGGAATTTTTTATTTAAAAATTAATCATTGCAATTATAAAGCTCTGTACCTTGAGACTAAATCACTATTTTGGGAATATATAATGAATTCATTCCAGGACATTCTGGATTATATCCTTGTAATTCATCAAAACTATCAGCATATCAGCACATTTAATATGGAACTCATTTGGAAAGCTCTATACTTTTGAACTTGTGACATAATTTGTAAGATTATTTGAGATTTGATTCACAACACTTTAAATTTTCTTTTGTATTCTAGTTGATTTAATTATTTTTTGACTTTAGTAAACATTGTTTTGCTATTGTAATTAATTAAACAACAATATAGCCGTAACAATACTCATTTACATACAACACGTACAATTAAGAACCAAAATCAATTTATTTTGAGTTATTTCATTTAGAAAGAACTTTTTAATGCATTTTGACACCAAAATCAAGAGTTAATGTTAAAATTATTTGATGTTAAATCTTTTTGAGCATTGTTTCAGTATCTGAAGACATGGTTAATATAACCTTTTATAAATATACAGATCATATTATAAATATATTCGAGAAGCCATACCTTTATAATCGTGCGACTCCATTAGTAATGAAGGAAATCATATTTGCCATCACTATAGTAACTTCATTTGAATATTACACAGAGTTCGTCAAAATACAAAGCACAGGAACACTCTATCATACTAAGTCTTAATCCTGTGCGTGTAAAATCAGATCGTGTACTTTTATTCACGTTTGTCTGCTTTTTCAGCACGCAATGGACTCGCAAGAAATGCATTAGGATATTAGGCTTTCCTTGAGCATGAATTAGGCATAACACATCGCGTATATGACAGTTTCTGAGACATGTTTTGCAAGATGCGCTATCATATCTATCATACGAAGGGAAAATATTAGTGACTTTCTTTTTGAATTGCATGAAGATCACGTGAAAGCAAAAACCTGTACCGTCAGATACGCAGCGTGTGTGTGTATGTGTGTGAATGTGATTTGAATTTTTAACATGGCTTTAACAACGTTTTAGATATATCGCTTCAATGTCTGCAGTGTGACAGTTTATAGTAATGTCTAGCAATGGGGCATCATGCAGCAGACATGTAATATCATGTCCCACCTAGTCACATTATTGAGACACCATGCTGACCAGTCCTAGCACTAACCTTTAAATGCTGAGAGTGATGCGAGGCAGCTATTAGTACCGTTTTTATGTCTTTGGTATGACTCGACTGGGGTTCATACCTACGACCTCCCGCATTCGAGGCGGACTCTCAAACCACTAGGCCAACTGAGCGGTCAGATAGGCTCTAATAGTAAGACATTTTTTTACTAAGCACGACCTGGGTTAATTGCGTAACGGAAAGAGTTAAAATCTTCTTGCGCCATTGACGATGATAACTTATGATAAAGAGTAATATTCAAAAGCGTTAATGTATAATTCATTACAGCGACATTTGGTTAGAGACTTCCCGCTTGAAAAGCATGTTTACCAATGACATCGACATGTGGTTAGTGACCTATGGTTTGATAAGCAAGTTTATCAATGACGGCGACATGTGTTTATTTGACCTATCGCTTTGATAAGCAAGTTTACTAATGACAGCGACATGTGGTCAGTGACCTATCGCATTGTTAAGCTAGTTTACCAATGACAGCGACCTGTGGTTAGTGAGTTGTGGCATTGAAAAACAAGATTGACCAATGACAGCGACATATGTTTAGTGACCTATCGCATTGATAAGCAAGTTTGCCAATTACAGCTACCTATGGTTAGTGAGTTGTCGCATTGATAAGCAAGATTCCTAATAACAGCGACCTATGGTTAGTGACTTACTGTTATGATAAGCAGATTGACCAATGACAGCGACATGTGCTTAGTTACTTATCACTTTGATAAGCAAGGTTCCTGATGACAGCGACATATGGTTAGCGACCTATCGATTTACAACGACCACTGTTTGATGTAAAGGAATTATGGATTTGCTGTAAATACTAGCCGATCAATACGTCATTACCATCGAACAGCCGGGTTTACAGAACCATATTATATGAATCAAGATAATATGATTGGAATCTGCAATCAAAACTTAAAATCCCATTATTCGTTGAATAGTATAAATTCATTTATTAGATATTTAATAACTTATAAGTCAATGGAAAACCTCATGATTAATTTATGAATCAAATTCTCCGCCACTTAAATGATATACGAGTCTTACAACAACTACCAAAATATAAGACGATTATTTTATTTTTAAAACATAATACAATGATATATTAACCAATATTATTTTTTCATCTAAGTTAGAGTAGTGAATACAAAATTGTGGAAAGTCTCACATTTGTTTATGTCACTTAAAAAGAAAATGAGTTCCACCAAATATAGACTATTATTTTCTTATAAGAGTTTATTTAAATATATCTTGGCCCCAAATAATAACCCTTGAAAATGACTTCCATCCATCCATCCATCCATCCATCCAGCCGTCCATCTATCTTTGCACAAAAGGGATCTGTTTATTGAACGAATCTATCACTCGCGTAAGTTCTGAGCGTAAAGTTCCTTATTTATGAAAATTTAGACAACAGTTTTTGTAAACTGGAAGTAATCCTAAAACAATGAATAATTTTCCTCTAAGCATTCACAAAATATCGAAAATTCATATTTGCGTTACTAATTAACGTAACATCGTCACAATTACTAGATTCGCCTTGATAAGATTCTGTAGCGTAATGTCAACTCTTAACACAATTCAATAGAAATCACAATTCAAACACCCAGTTCAGGGAACTAACTTTTAATTTTCGATACCACCCTCGAACCAGTAGAAACACAGATATAAATCACAGTTATCATGTTACCCTCCGGTAAACTGTCTTTCAGGAACAATAATAAAGGCATCCCCTAACGAAGGAATAACCCCTTTTTAATAATTCCATGGCAAAGAATAATACTTATCTCATACCTATTTATACGGCTCTGTCTTGATCTAAACTACGAAGCAAATTTACACGATCATAAAATCTCTTCAATACTGTACACCGTGAGGTCTGTTACAAGGAATTGGATAATTACTGGGATTGAGAAATATTTTTCCAAGACAGACTTCCCATAATAAAACAAAATAATGACTAAAATATAAAAAATATATAAATGGAGACGTAAATATATCTCTCGCTTTAACCAGCTTACTTTAACATGAATATTTTAAATAAATGATTATATTTTTACCTTTTAGATTTTGGAACAATTACATTGTTTTCGTTATCCTTTATTTATTCCCGTTTTTAATATTTCTATAAAGTGAAGAAAGAGCACATATCTAATAATAAAATTCCACAATGCAGATAGAAGCTGACTACATAGATCGAGAAAGTATATATTCGCGGACACGGACGCGTGCTATGAAAACCAGTCTCTAAAATAGTATTGCACCAAATTTACATTGTGTCCTTTTGGAAAACATCTCCTAGTGTCTTGGAAAATTATAACAGTTGAGAAAGGCATGGTCATGTACGATATTGATCTCTAATGATATCCTTTCACTATGAGAGGCAAATAGGACATAATAGTTACAAAATGACAGGTACTATTTGTCACTCTCTCCATTTACAAGACTTGGATTACATGTAATTTTCTTTTTTCAAATCAGCTTAAAAGTTGAGAAAGGTCATCGTGTTAAGGTAGCATTGAATATACTTGCAAGTCTATTACGTGTTTCTCCTCTCTCTAACGTTATATTTCAGTCTCTTTAATTTTGAGCCTATCCAAATTTAACACGTCCAAATCATTAGCGCACTATGATTGCCTGACAATCCATACATTTTCCAATTGGACAACATCAAAGACTAGGTTTTTGAGTGCTTCTTTAACCTGCCTATTCTAGACAATACGATATCTTTGCGATTTCTCGAAGCAAAGTATATGTGCTTTTTAAAAGGGACTGTTTTGCTTAAATATGTCTAGCAGTGTCCATCAGAGAAATTAGTAAAACAGAGAGCAAAATACCCAATAGAAGTAACTTTGAAATTAAGTAATTTTGATATCTAGAGTAAAGAAATATCTCACACCCTTGCTGAATGTGACATTTGCCAAAATAAACTGTTTTTTGTCTCTTGCGATCTGTGTTTCATACCCTTATGAGAATGTATATATATATATATATATATATATATATATATATATATATATATATATATATATATATATATATATATATATATATATATATATGTGTGTGTGTGTGTTCTATTGATTAGAAGTCTAGTTGTTAGTTTAATTATTACTTGTTGAAAATTATACTTCAAAATGTTTTGTTTCTTATAAAATTGTTAAAATACCGCTGTTGCTTGCATCTGGAACTATTTTTTCGTTCGCTAGAATAAAATAGTTCAAAGTCTGAGCCAGAATCTTTGTTTCCACCCTGACTAAATATATGTCGTAAACAGTATCTCAAAAGGCTAATGATTTTATATTGAATTTATGAAAACCTGCTTAATAATTTCCAGGTTTTCCTCGTCAAGGTTCGCAACAGCTGGAACAATTAATTGTGTTCTTAGCTTTTGTCAGTGACTGATGGTAGAGCTATTGCATACCTGACATTTGCTATAATTGTGGTTGAGAATTGTGAATAGAATTTATGTTTAACAGGCATTTGTCTTGAGGTTAAATTTTCAGTTGAGTTCAAATGTTAGTTACATTTTCATTTTCCATCGGCTTTCCTGAAAATACGGTTGAGTTCCAAGACATGTGGAGATGTACACAAAATGGGACTTGATCAATTAATATTTATTCTGTTTTTAAGCTGAGGCTTTGGAATTAGCTATTTTAGTGTTCAAATATTGTATTAGAAGAATTATTTGTTTACATTATTCATTGAAATTACTAAGTGCTTAATGGCTGTTGGGCCTAAGAAAAATAAGAAAAAGGCACAGCGACCTAGGATTAGTAATTTCTTTAAGGTTTGACCAGTTTAAATTTTCACGCGTAATTTAGCATGAACCGAAAGAACGCTATGAGAACTGAAAATTCAACCGCTTCGTTTATCGCTTTTTAAAATATTACATCTCTAATGAATGCAAAACAAAGAAAAAAGCTGTTTGAAAGTGTGTTAAATTGACCATTCTAACCTGGTGAAATATGCCAAATAGCAAATAACATTCATTATTTGCATTTAGCCGATCGAATACGGCATATCCATTATTTGCATACAACCAATCATAATACGGTAAATCCATTATTTGCTTACAGCCAATCGTAACACGGCATATCGATTATATGCATACAGCCAATCGAAATATGGCAAGCAGCTTCCTGTCAATATGGCGCAAAGTAACATTCTGTTATTAATTTATTATAAACGCAACTCCCATTTTACTGTATAGTAAAAGTACCCAACGTAATATCCATAGTGGACATAATTAAACTGCAGGAATGCATTCGATTTGATTAATTGTTTCTACCGTTGCTACCCGATGTCGAAATTTAAGAGTACATGACGTAGTTTGTATGCATCATTTTTTTAGCAAACAACAGTAAAGCAGTACAATAATCACTTCTTATTTATGTTGTCAAATGACGTGGACTAGTACTATTTAGACCAGGCATAGACAACATTTCAGACTGAACTATCGCTCAATTTTAGAATGCTTAGATAGATTAGATAGATATATAAAATAGATAGATTAGATTAGATAGATTAGATAGATGGATTAGATAGATATTTAGATAGATATTTAGATAGATAGATAGATAGATAGATAGATAGATAGATAGATAGATAGATAGATAGATAGAAAGATAGATAGATAGATAGATAGATAGATAGATAGATAGATAGATAGATAGATAGATAGACAATAGTATGACTTCATTTACTTGTTTAAACAGCTGGTCTACATCTCACCAGTTCGATTCACGTAGTTTTTGCTTAACGTCTTTGCTATTTCAAGGTCTTTCTATGCTAAATTCATTAGAAACATGCGCTATTACGGAATTATGTATCAGTATTTGAATTTATAGTATAATTTTTATTTATCTCCTGTGCGACTACATGTATTAAGTTTTCTTTCAAATCTTTAATTCATTAGTTGCGACTATGAAGTTTAATATTAAAGTTTTATTTATCATTCTAATTAGTAGCCAACTCCATTAAAAATATGATGATAACTATGTTTAAGTTGGTGAACAAGGAGATCCATAGTAAAGTTTCTTTTAAATACGTAAGGACATAACATAACGTCCGACACTAATGGTTAGCCTGACAAATGAAAAGGACACGATTTCTCAGATGTAATTTGGTATTAGCGTAAAATGTGGCACGATTAACTCCCGAAGCCGGATGACATAAAACTGTATGGATGAGGCTGAGACAAAAGGCTGATTTAGGTAGAAGGTATTCATTAATTTATAGTACAATAAATTAGATTCTACATTTCTAAAGAATCATATTTTTTCTCGTATTTTCAGTGATATCCAGGAATCTCAAAATAATCAAATATTGACATCAGAGAATGAATATAAGAGAAATACCAACGTTTCAATTTTCGATGATGTCACCCATTAGTGTTATTACAGGAATCATATGAAATCGTAATTTATATATTTAGTCTAAAAACAAAATTCAGTTGATATAAACTGATACATATATTTTTGGGGTGGGTGGGGAATAAAGTCTTTAAGTGCTATAAGTTGTATTGAGGGTTATGAATAAATTCTTTAAAATGCTCTGAATTGCTTGGAATAATGTTTTAAGATTTTCTGAGGTATGGGAATTAGTCCTTTAAATTGTTCTTAGTTTAGAATAAATCCTCTATGTTATGAATTGTCGTAATAGGTCTTTAAGGTGTTCTGAGGTTTGTAATATGTCATGTAACTTGTTCTGTGTTGTTGGGAAAATTCTTTCAAATGTTTTGTAAATAAACATTTACCTTGATTCAACTTACTTAAAAAGAGCAATTGTTTATTTTGAACTCAACAATATTAACATCATGAACACCTCTGTTTGTGGTTAGAGCGTCTGCCTCGGATGCGAGAGGTGATAGGTTCAATCTCCGGTCGAGTCATACCAAAGACTTACAAAAATGGTACTAACATCTGCCTCGCTTGACGCTCGGGATTAATAGTTAGTGTTAGGACTGGTCGGCCTGGTGTCAGAATAATGTGACTGGGTGGGACATAATGCTACATGTTTGCGGCGTGATGCCCAAGTGCTAGACATCAGATGATCAAAATACAAATACTTAGGCTTTTTATATATTGAACTAAATACATGCTGCTGATTTATGTAGCAACTCTGTAAATATCTTCATTATTCACTAAGTTACATTTGCAATTAAAAAATTTGGGGAGTTATGAACAGTACCTGAGTTCTGTTTGTTCAAGTAATATATAAAAAAGCACGAAGTAAAAAAAATGAGTTTAGGTGATGAGGCAATGCTAACAATAACTTGCGAACCGTACATGTATCTATGGTATGGAGAACATAATATTTATTGCCACAGCCTATGTTTTACTGCAAAATCCAAGTACTTTGTTTCCTGCTAGTTTTGGAAAGATCCTCAATGTCCAGAATGAATAATATCCTTGATGTGACACATGTATGCCGTTTCCTATGGAAGATAAATGAGCTGTCTTTTTAATTGATATATAAAATAACTATTATACATTTAAATATGATCCTTTACATCCGCGAACGTGAGACTATCGAAATGTATGTGGATTGTTACGTATCGGCTCGTTAATAGTAACATAAAAGAAAGAGTAAAAACATCAAGCTTTGTAAATTATAACAAAAATAATTTATTTTCCTAGTAAACATAAGAAATGAAAATATGTTAAACAAGACTTACTGTTTACAGAAACGATCAAAATTGTTTATTCTGAAGTTAAACATAAGTCCTGTAAAAAGTTCTAAACAAGTCTGAAGTTCGTTCCGGTCCAAAATGGCGGATGATGACGTCAAACGAATCTAAAAGAAACATTCAGAATTTACACAATAAAGCACGGTTTGTGTTGTTCCGTTCCAATTTAGAATATTTTCGGAAAATGTCTTTGTCCAAATCAATAATGTTGTTCTCCAGGAAAACAATTATTCAGAAAAAAAAAACGAAGTAAAATTAACTCCTAACAGAACATATTGTTCTACGTAGACATAGGAACAGACAACTTCTTCTAGCACAAAAATACCTTTTTAAGGTAATATAAGTTGTGTAGTTCTAAGATGTTACAATAAACTCCCAACTCTGACTTTACGACTCTACGACTATGTATGACTCTCAAAATACCTCAGCATATAAATGAAGCTAATACATTGTTTGAATTACATAAGCACGGAAGACGCATGCAATTTCGTAATGTATCTGGACATTAGGAAAGCCTGACCAAGTATCAGCCAATCGTTTTCATAGCTATTCTTGAAAGTTTACTTGCAATGAATTTGTTTTCATACATAGCACTTGCTGACATGAGTCACATTTACCACTCAAGTAAACACGATGTTTTTCAACAACATATTAGACTAATATTAATATAATAATAATTACATTTAATGAAATAAAAATGAAATAAGAAGATTTATACAGAATTCATTCCTTAACACACACACACACACACACACACACACACACACACACACACTTAAACTACAGGGTCGTAATAGGATGTCTCTATATTCAGGCCCTGGTATCTGAACAAAACAAATTGCCATTTATCCCGTTGGTATAAATTGTATTTACACTTCATTCAGTGATATTCATGATGATGTTCTCAATACAATCATGATAAAAAATGATGTTATTTTACCTGGCATATTCTCTCACATATGACTGAAATGCATTTTATTATATGTTCATTTATTCTTCTTTAATTTTATGCTGTCAGAATTGTTCAGAATTTTTCCCTATTTGTTTCTTACTGTTCGACATCATTGTCTAAAAATAGTATATTGTATTCGATTTATTATATAATCGATGTCCTATAGTTTGAATGTATTATGATCCTCGTCGATGTGTCAGTTTGACACGAAAAGTGGATTATACAACATCAGTATATGTATGAGGCTCTCTGTGACCATATGGGTCATTCTGGCGTAGCTTAGCATGAGGATATGCCTCTGGGGTCATATGATAAATCCTTAGGTTCAAATCAGAATGAGGCATTATTAGGTCAAACGTAAATCCGGGGTCATGTTGGAAATTCAGTGTTAAAATTGATTATAGATTTCACTTAAGACAAGACAGTCTGGGGTCAAACATGTTTATCAGGTCAAATGATTTCATATATTCAAACAGGAGTAGTGTTAGTAAGTTTTAATACAGTCCGGCAATACCATTATTATCCACCAGAAGTATTCTGCATCCGCTTTTTTATTACACTCCAAATACATATACTTTTATTCAGCACTTTTTTGTTATAGTCTAAAAAGCCACCTCTACTGTCAAGCTACCAGATATTTTAATTACAAGTAAGCACACTACATTTACAATCCAGCACCGGCATTTTTATTACAATCAGAACGGACACATTTATACGCTCTCCATAAAGTTTCATGGACACGAAGATACCATCACACAAAATATTAGTTGGTGTTTATAGATAGAATACTACGCCCTATCACACATATAAGGGGTTTTAAGTTTGTAAACAACATTATTGTTTGTGTTGAGAAAAGGTGGGAAAAAAAGAAAATGCGCTCTTCTGTGTAAATATGACTACTAATGCAGCTGTAAACGGTATTCTTATTCAAGAAGAGTCTTATTTGATTTAGCTTTGGCTAATCTCATAGTTTGCGATGGTTGTTCTACCATCATCTTCTTCAATACTGTTCATGGATAACTTCAGAAAGAAACAGGAGGGAAAATTAATTATATTTGCAAGAACAGAAATAAGAAACAAAGCATTAGGTCAAAACACCAAGAAGAAGGAAAGCTATGAATTGCTTACGGCAAATGGAATGGAGTGAAAATGAAACTAAATTTATTACAAAACATTTTGAAGGAAGTAATCCACCGAAAAATTATTTCATACTTCAATGCCTCAACCCTAAGGAATGAGACCTTCACGTGCCATGATTTCTTCACCTTCAATCATTACATCCACTCTCACCATGACCAAATTCAGAGTAACAAAATGAAGGGTTGGGGTCCGATTATTACAACTAAGACATTAAGAATGATGATACATGAATAATGATAAGGTTTCAATCTAACATTGACAAATGATTTCGTGTAAACAATGACAAGTTTTGACTCAAATAGTAATAATGATGATTTCAAATAAATAATAATGAAGATTTTAAAATGAATAATGATAACGATTTTCACACAAATATCAAAGACAGCATTTCTGGCCTGGTCCTGATGATGGCTTGTTTGTTATACCGTTAAGTAACCTAAAGCTGAGAGATAACCTATGGCGTATACATGATAATCACAAATTATCTCCAGTCCACAGCTGTCGAATGGTCAAGGAGCCACCACAAATGAGCAGCACCTGCCAGTCCCCCCTTCAGAAGGTTCTCTAGGACTACGTTGTTCCCTGCAGGCCCTTTGGTCCCGGGGCGTTGACCCCTCAACAAGAGATAACTACTATTTTCCTCCGCGCCAACGTTACCACAAACAGCATCACATACAGAACCACCAATCAGCATCCAAACCAGCACCACCGCTAATTGCACCCATTCAATACATAGCTCCATGGCTGACAACACAATCAGAACCAACAGCTCTACAGCTGCCCAACATACAAACATCCAACATGGACAGTCAAACGATGGCTTCCAAAACAGTTCTATTACATCACAGACAGGACCGTTCATACACCTCCAAGACGGAAAGCATCAACAGCTCTGTCTCTGTTACACTACCAAACAAACAGGCATGTCAAACAGACTGGGTAGACTCCGACAAAAACATCTTCTCCTTTCAGGTAAACGATGGCTGCCCCAACGGCTGAAAATATTATGCTTAACTCCGTGTAGTACATTCAACACGATAATGTATAAACTGCAATGACTTACGTTACGCATGCGTGTAAGTGGAGTCAATTATTTCATAGAAAATCATTTCATAGGGACTATTGTACAAGAAAATCATTTCATAGGGACTACTGTACAAGAAAATCATTTCATAGGACTACTGTACAAGAAAATCATTTCATAGGGACTACTGTACAAGATTATTACAATGATCTGGTTGTTATGGCATCGGACAGTTAGAATCTTAAAGAACTTGAAGCAAAAGACAATTTTACAGTTAGCATAATTCTACAGCTGGTGATTTTGAGTCCTAAAGTGGAACGCTTACTGACAAAACTTTTCGTAATATGAGGTTTTTGAATCTACTATGAGCCTACACGCGCACTGGCTATGATGTGATCAAGATATATCGGTCTTCTCGTCGTAAGCTATTTGCTCGTGTTGCGTAGAGTGAACCGAACTCACTACATCAAAATAATGTTATATATAGATATCATTAAACCAACGTCAGGTTACGTTATATATAAAAAAGAGTACATTTTATTCCATAGATAGGTACACAATAAAGATTCCATCAATTCCATGATATTCAGTTGCAGCAACAGCAGTTACCTAAGCAGTAATGGCTGCATCAGGAGGAGTATGTCTTGGATGTGGAAAAGGATTAAGACATTTAAAGCTGACGATGTAAAGTCGGTACTAATTTTGTTTTTCAACAAAACGTTAAAGGTCACTTTCAGGGCCATCCATAACTCTTAGAAAGGAGATACTACTTAATACTGTTCATTTAATCAAGTACAATTTTCATACCTTCCCTTGATTTCATTATGCTTGTTTGCTTAGCTGTTTAGACCATAGTTACGACAAAGAGACGCTAAGCCTAGTGTTTCGTTTTCTTTGGTATATTCTCATTGGACGAGAATCACAACAAAGTTTCATAACCATTAACAAAAGTCCATTTTCTTCATCCTATTAGTGTTTGTCTCTTGCGGAGAGATTCTCTCTCTCTCTCTCTCTCTCTCTCTCTATCTATCTATCTATCTATCTATCTATCTATCTATCTATCTATCTATCTATCTCTCTCTCTCTCTCTCTCTCTCTCTATATATATATATATATATATATATATATATATATATATAATTTCTCAATCAAGATGAAAGAATCGCATGTCACTGAGCAGATATAGGAAGAAGGAGCAAAGAGATGATATGACATTTAGTGTTATCTCCCATGCTTAGTAAATTGGTAGCACTAGTGCATGGCAGTGATTTTGAAGATAAAGTGAGAGCGTGCCTTAACCTACACTCTTTACCGCTATCAAACGACTACAAGAGTTCGGATCCACCAAAAGAGACAATTGTTAAGTAGCTCCAGATTAATTTTTTTTTTCATTTGAGAGACCCCAAATGTAAACTATAAATAACCATATGGTTTCATTACAAATTTGTGGGATTCACTGCTGCATTAACTAAAATTGTAATGCCAAGTAAAAGATGCCGATCGGTTGAGACGCACACTGTTATTTGTTTATGAAATTCGAAGTATTACCCAAATTAACAATGAAAAAGATCAGAATTACTTGGCCTGTGCCATCGTCATGGTTTGAATGCATACTGAAAAGAATGATACCACAGACTGGAAAAGATAATGAGAGAGCAATCGACAATCGGACTGAGCCAAATAACGAAATAAAGCAGAATTCTTTTGCAGAAAGCTGACATTTCCAAAAAGACTGGGTGTGAAATTAATAACATGCAAAAAACTTAAAGATGGATTGGTCCATCACTATATGTTTATAGTATACCATGAAGTGATTCGTGGAGCTCTCGTGTTTCGAGGATCAAATTTCACAGAGAGTAAATCCATTCACGTGTATTATCGTCAAAGAACATTTCAATGATATTACCAGTTTCACTGGATTGATTTGATATACTTATTACTGATGAGTGTGACCAAAGATCTTGCAGTCTATCACATTCATAACTTAAACAAGAGCAAAGTGTTTGTCAATTGAGATTAAGCTTCACTTGTAGATATATTATTGATACCAATAGTCCAAAAGCACATGTTTATTCAGAATAGAATATATGCCTTTTTGGGATCAAGTCGTAGACTTTGAACATCAATGATGCATTCAACAATATAACACCAGTCTGGAGGAACTCTTAAAGGACGACCAGGTCAAGATAAAAGGAAACAGCGGAGTAATTCTACATCATTTTAATATACGCAGATCCAAATCGATACTTTCAGATGGTAGGCGGCAAGTAAAACTAATCTAACACACTTAATTAGTGCAGATTTGACAGTGGTAAGTTACTAGTGATTAATTTTGCACCCCCAAGTGACAGCTAATGCCATTTAAAATTGTGTGATGTTTTATAACATTTAGAAGATCGAGTCCTTTACTTTGACAACGATAGTTGTATGAAAATCCAACATCTACATATACCTCATCTAGATTTCGAAGGGGTTCATTTAATTTCATGGACTGCCGAATACTCAGAAAAGATTATTGTAAGCTTTGTCATTGACTATCGATCTAGTCAAGTAGTCAAGTCTGGTGTCTTGATAGAATTTGCTTTCCAGACAAGATGAAATATTGTACTTTTACAAAGCCACCAAATCATCACTGGACATTTAATAAAGTCTATCGGATTGTGTATAAAAAAGAGTGTGACTTCCATACCAAAACACCTTACTGTATGGAAACGCTGAACTCCACTAATAAAGAGGTAAAGTTCTAAACAAACAGTTCATTACGAAAAGAAACGACAAAATAGAACCAGGACACACTATTGACTCCAAGTTCAATAATTTACTTAAGTGTGATGCTTTGCCTTTTGGTTAAAGTCATGCGGTATTCTGAGACATCAGCAATAGAACATGACCTTGCCACTCCTTTACCACCACTAGCAATACCGTTCGTATTCCTTACTGCTCTACTAGCTATATCGATGCAGCACGACCTTTCTACTTTACTGGCAAAAGTGATAAAGTGATAAATATTTGTTTGTAGCTACAAGTTTTGAAAACATATTGAAAATTTATCAAATGTATAAAATGTATTGTGTAACTGATGGTGATCTCTGAATTCTCAATACAAGAGCTATGGCTGCATCCTCCTACTGCGTTCTTAACACAACGTTCGACTATCAATGTTGGGAGGCATTGTATATTTGCCATCCCTTTGACATGTTGAATGCTGGACCAAGTGGTTAAGGCCAAACGGAACGTTTTAACTGTTTGATCATTCACCACAACGTCTCCTTTGGCGTTACAACGAATATCAATCGGTTGCACAATTTTTCATAAAAAGCGATGATGATTCATTTCAATATAGAAAGTAATATTCACGAAGATGACGTAATCATTCTAACTTTAAGTAAAATAAACAGCTTGTCATCTTCCATGACACATTGGTAGAACACGAAGAAGAAATAAAACTTCATTTTAGATGAATGTGTATCAACGTAATGCCAGTATTATTTACATTATTTAAAATTTATTTCAATGAAGAAAATCACATCACACTAACAGTCGTAATGCCCATTATGTGGTTTTGTTTAAATATCTAAGAAATCTAAATTGTTAATGTTAGCTAAACAGTTAGGAACATATCGGCTGCATTAGACGTTTGCCGATAACAATAAAACAATTCTTCCGTGTTAATTCTTTGATTTTATACATACCAGCCCATTTATTAGGGATTTCGTTACAATATTTATAGGTTACTGCATTTGTATGGGAAAATATGAACGAGTTTTTTGGATGGCTATACTGCACGACCTTGGGAGTGCAGTATAGCCATCCTAAAAAACGAGTTCATATTTTCCCATTCAAATGCAATAACCTTTTCATTATATGCTCATTTTTGTTTCATTACCAAAGACTTAATAATAAAATTCACAGCCAAATATGTTTAATAATAAAATTTATTATTTTATTATTAAAATAAATAAGTTGACAATCGTAGATTCTCCTTCAATACACAATAATAGTATTTATGCGCATATAGCTCTGCCCATCGACCTTTTGACTTCATAGCATACCGCGCACTCACTCATTTAAAAAAGTTCAAACAGTTGGTATACTTCATCCACCGACAAACACAATAAAACTAAAGTACTGGCGTCTGCATCCATTGTTTGTTTACTATAGAAAGTAGTTCTTTATTCACGTGCATCAGTCACGTGGGGGTGCAATATGAAGGTGTTCAACATCGCTGGATATTGAACGATTCTGACAATGTAAAGTTAACGGAGAAAAAAAAATGAGCATATAATAATTCACTATTTGCTACAATTTGGACGTCATGTCATTTACGCGTCACCTTTGGCGTCTATCTAAAAGACTATCAAATTATCCATCTCTTCTTTTCTGTTTTTAATGAATGTCTTGACAGAAAATGTACATTTTTTAAAAGATCAATGAACAACGATGAGACAAAACACATGGGTTAAAGCAATGCTCAGTCAGAGCGATTGATGATACGATATATAAGCGACACTTTTTTTATGAAGTACATCAGGCACTTATCTTTGGATCTTAAGGAAACAAGACAACATACTTTAGTTTATATTTACAGTCATTGATGGATCGAATACATTTAACAGAGACACAAAACAATTGCAGCTGTAGACCGGTACAAGACTGAAAATGTTTTACAATGAAAACAACACAAACGGCTGATCGGCATGTTCAGTAAATACTTTCGAGTTCTAACACCGCAATGGATCCATGACAAAAGTCAATGGAGATGGCAAAACCTTGATCCAGACATAATACTTAAGAATTTATTAAACACAGTTTAAGACACGCGCCAGTTATGTATCAACATCAGCTACTATCATTATTCCGGAGCATATGCTCTTAAGTGATTTCGATTTCAATCCAGGCAAAGCCAGCGATAAGGGACATTGCAACCTATTAAATTGAGTCAACTTCATGCCGAACGTTGCAGACGTTTTAACAAAAAAATGTGAAGATCATATTGCACGCAAACCTTGACAATACACAGGAAACCATTGTCTGAGAGAAGTGATATAAATCTATCTGAAAAAAAAAATAGATGGAATACGGAGAATCGATCAGGATATGCAATGGAAATGTTTTGATTAACAACAACAATACAAAAATGATGTCAAAATGGCAAGAACAAAAACATCAAGCCTACTGTTTTGTTGTTGACATTATTATAGATGTCAAATAAATCATCCTGGTCAGAAACAACACGACAAATGTTCCATGTTGAGTGCAGAAGAAATGTTGGAAGATGCATGGAAGCATCATCTCAATAGAGATGTTTTGAGAAGTTAGTATAAAGACTAGTGTGATCATTTTGTTACCTGCATATTCTTCTTTGGAGACCAAACGCACGTGCCACAGCTGATAATTGCCTCACTTGATAAATATTAGAAAAGGAAAGATCCGGTGTGAATTGGTCCCTAATCATGATTTGTGAACAAAACAAAACTTAATGCATTAAAAAGTCATGATAAATATGGAATGGACACTTGGAAAATTCCGTGCCTGCTGACTCACAGTTTGCGCATAGTTCCTTTGAATCATAATGCGTGCGATAAAGATCAATTTTCCTATCGCAACCTCAAAATGTTCAATTTGAATCTTCAATTTGTCATCTTTAAGAAACTCAAAGAGTAGTCATTTACTTTTCCAACGAAAAGATTGTGGAATATTTAACTCCTCTTGAAGAGACAATCATTGCTATTATGAAATTAATGTGTCTGTTCAGTTAAATAATGTGAGATCACTAGGATAAAATTTCAATATGTGCTGACAATATTGTATATATTATTTTAATTAACGGAGTCTTGAAGTTCATAGAGAACATTTTGTGGCTTGTTCCGATCGACAGTAGTCCTAGAAATTATGAAATAATTGTAAATGTTTTTTTTTTTTTTGTGAACATTGTGGCTGTTGTTTGCTTTATATCAGTAATGAAATGTGTATCAATGACAACATAACACTGTTTTAGATCACCGAAGGTCTACTCCTATTGCACAATGTTATCAACTTTGTAAATACATTCGTATTTGAAACATTCACTTTTTGTGTTCTTCGGTTGAGTTAGATACGAAATTCATATTATTAAACCATGTTAAATTCGAAATCTAAAATTGTTCTCGTTCTCTATTTATTGAAAAGAAATGGATATACTCTTTAAAATTTTATATATATATATATATATATATATATATATATATATATATATATATATATATATATATATATATATATATATATAGATGCAATAAACTGACGACGAACAGTAAGAAACTAGTAACTAACTAGCCTAAGCGCTTTCGACTCTTAATGAGTCTTTTTCAAAGGCAAATACAAAACATAGTTACGACAAACAAATAAACACAAAAACGTTGCGTTTGTAAACCTCTACATTTCTATCTTCACATGTGCTAAAACTATAAATACAACCAGCTTGTATAGACTAGTTGCGGAAACTGAAAACGTTGTATAATTCCCTAAAAGTCTACAAGCCAAAGCGACATCTATTTTTACTTTGTGTACATATGTAACGCAGATTATATCCCGGATATTTGGTTCTATACCGGTTATTCTTATAGTAAAAATTGAAGGATAAGAAGATTTAGAAAATGTTAAATTCTACTAGTGCATAGTTTTCATTTTCTAGTCTTCTTGGTTTAGACCGCTTGGTTTCAATGTTCTAAGGCGGCGTATCCAGTATGATTCCTTTTCCTTCCTGGTTTCGGAACTCCAGCTGTGGTTGTTGGCAATAGCGATAAGTATTATATCACTGAAAGTGTGGCCAGGGGAGGAGAAGTGTTCTGCGACCGGGCTTCTGTACAGCTTTTTTGTCATCCAATCAGATCTATGAAGGTTTATCCTTATGTGTAGCTTTTCAGTTTCTCCCACGTACTGAAGGCCACAGATCTTACATGTGATGAGATAAATCACATTCTCTGTTTTGCACGTTTTGTTTGGACCATGTATGTTTAGTTTTTCTTTAGTCACTGTGCTAGTGAATGTCTTGGTGTCTATCATATGTTGACAGGTTTTACATCTTTTATCGCCACAGGGTCCAGATTGACTAGGTTGGTTTTGACTAGCGATTGTTGTTAGCTTGGCCCTGACTAGGATGTCCTTTAGGTTTTTTGGTCTCCGGTAAGCTACTACAGGTTTGTTCGGAAGTAGTATTAGGTTTAGTATGTCTGACGATTGCACGGTTGGCCAGTGGTTTGCGATGATTTTACCTACTTTGGGATTGTCTGGGTGATAGGTCAGAATAAATGGTATCCTATCAACCTTTTCGTTCTGTCCATTTCTGAGTAGGTCATCACGGTTTGTTTGTTTGGCCCTTTGGATTGCCTCCGCAATCAGGTCTTTGTCGTAGCCTCGGTAAATTAAATGTTTAGCCAGCTCTTCAGACCTTTCTAGGAATCTTTCATCGTCGGAGCAAATTCTGCGTATCCTCAGTGCCTGGCTATATGGAATGTTCTTAATGCAGTGTTTTGGATGACAGCTGGTTGGGAGAAGATACTGGTGTTTGTCGGTTGGTTTCGAGTAGATGTCTGTGTGTAATTTGTTTTCCACCAGTCCAAAGGGCCAAACAAACAAACCGTGATGACCTACTCAGATATGGGAGAAACTGAAAAGCTACACATAAGGATAAACCTTCATAGATCTGATTGGATGACAAAAAAGCTGTACAGAAGCCCGGTCGCAGAACACTTCTCCTCCCCTGGCCACACTTTCAGTGATATAATACTTATCGCTATTGCCAACAACCACAGCTGGAGTTCCGAAACCAGGAAGGAAAAGGAATCATACTGGATATGCCGCCTTAGAACATTGAAACCAAGCGGTCTAAACCAAGAAGACTAGAAAATGAAAACTATGCACTAGTAGAATTTAACATTTTCTAAATCTTCTTATCCTTCTATTTTTACTATAAGAATTACCGGTATAGAACCAAATATCCGGGATATAATCTGCGTTACATATGTACACAAAGTAAAAATAGATGTCGCTTTGGCTTGTAGACTTTTAGGGAATTATACAACGTTTTCAGTTTCCGCAACTAGTCTATACAAGCTGGTTGTATTTATAGTTTTAGCACATGTGAAGATAGAAATGTAGAGGTTTACAAACGCAACGTTTTTGTGTTTATTTGTTTGTCGTAACTATGTTTTGTATTTGCCTTTGAAAAAGACTCATTAAAAGTCGAAAGCGCTTAGGCTAGTTAGTTACTAGTTTCGTACTGTTCGTCGTCAGTTTATTGCATCTCTTTTAATTAATCCCTGACAAACGTGATCCCTTGGTGGATCCAGTACGCTTGAGAGGGTTGTTATTCGCCATATGATTTGTATTCTTTATATATATATATATATATATATATATATATATATATATATATATATATATATATATATATATATATATATATATATATATATATATATATTTCTCAGTATCCGCAACAAGTCGATATAGCTGGTTGAGACATAATACATCTAAAGGTTTAATTCATGTCGAAACAGCCACGTAGATTTTTGCAAACACAATGTTGTTCTGTATTTTAGGTTTGATTTGTCGATGTTTTGTATATGCCTTTGAAGAAACCCCGCCAAGAGTCGAAAGCGGTTAGGCTAGTTAGATACTAGTTTTGTACTGTTTGTCGTCAGTTTATTGCATCTATCTCAATCAATCCCTGACACACATAATCACTTGCTTGTTCCAGTGCGATTAAAAGGGCTGTTATTCGCCATATGATTTGTAATCTTTTTATTATCAACCTTTGGTGTGATCTAACACTCTTTCGGTCCTGTACGTTTGTCGTGCTAGTGTATCCATTCCAATTTTGTCTTTCTTGTATTCAATTAATTGCCATATTTATTAGAATGGAGACAATGTTTAACAAATACAAAAACATTCAAACCTGTACGCAATGAATCTAATGCCGTACTTCGTCTTAAACATCATCGCACTCTCTTACATCATTTCCTCGAAACAAACACAGTCACTAAAGGTCTTCAAATTCATAGGAAGCTGCAAATTATTACCAAGAATTCAAACATATTCAACAAAAGATGGAATAAAAAAGCCACATTGCTTCCATGAAACTCACAGCCCTACTTGGTAAAAACTTAAACCATCAATATCTAATTAAATCAGCAACCATCGAAGAACTAAAACATCAGCTCAATTCAGTTTCAACAGAGGAACAATTGCAAACGTTTTACTCTATATTAAATAATGATCAACAGGAACTCTCTTGAAAACTATACAAAGTCAGAGATAGAAAACTTAGAAGGCATGATCTACAACCAAATCACTGTGGTGAAGAAACTTCAATTGGCAAAATGTCTTCCAATAACAACCGTATGAAAAAAAATATTGCATCCAAAGGAAGAATCGCAAGCACTCTGTAGCAAACACTAATTGAACTGTTACTAACACAGTGGTCAACAACACAAAGTTAGAAGGTTTATCGAAAGGATTGAGTTTTTGTCCCCTTCCAAAAACATATGACAGAATGAAGCTAAAATAGGACACCGAAGAGTTTAGCCGCCGAATAAGACTCAAAGCCCATATTGCTTTGCAACCAACAAATGAATCAAAGGAAAATATAAGCTGCGACCATCTAATATTTAGAAAGAAAAGTAACTGGAATCCACCCAAAAGTTCAATTCCAAATCTAGAAGCCTTTATCAACTCATTTGAAAACGATACCTCCACTAAGAGTAAGAAATAAATTATTTATTATGGATATACAACTCAGGGTCTCAAACTATGCAAGTAAAAAGAAGTAAACCAAACCAGTTTTTCTTAAAAAGAAGAATCTAAGTTGCAAAATGAAAATAAATTTACGAGACATGGCATTTGTAAATTAAATTCAAAATAATCCAAAATGTCTTATCACAAGTCTGAATGCATAGAATGTTCCGATTAAATTCAATAGTCTTGAATGTCCAGATGTACTACAACAGTACAATTCAGAATGTCTTTAAATAAGTTAGCAATAATCCAAAAGTAGCGTTTTAGTCCAAAAGTCTATGAGAGCTGGAAATTCCAATGAATAATATAAATACACAATTCCTCTCGTATTATACCTGAACACAGCCGTATATAACTACATAGGCTGATCCTAAAACAGAGAGTTTTTGCCTGGTGTCTGCTTTGACATATCTGGGTTTTACATAAAGGTTTTTACCTATATCTCATATTATGACGGCAGTGTCATTCTGTTTGCTTATAGGATGCTGCTGTTATTAGTAACTGTAACCAATGGACCAACACTAAAATGGCTGAGAGTAAATGTGACGCTAAAATTATGTAACTGTAACGCAAACCAGACACATTGTCCGGAACATTCAAGTGATCAAGACTAACATTAATACTAAATTTTGAAAACCAATTCTGACCTTAACAGAGACTACAAGTAACTTAACTAATTGAATATTGTATTTAAAATATGAACAGGATCGTATGTGGTACTAAAATTCTGAAACTGATTCGAAAGTTAGTGCAGACGTAGAAGCAAAGCCAATGAAAAATGCACCAATAAAAATGTTATAGCATTTCTATTTAAAGAAACGCAAGTGTAGCTGAAAAGGGATGCATATATTCTGGAAAGTTAGATTTGCTTTTAGTCTCAGTCGTATAAAATAAAGTGTTTTAGCTGTACTTAATTGCCCTAAGCATTGAACGGTGCCAAGGTTGGCGAGTCTTGGACTAACCGTTGACAAGAGTACACTGAGCATCACGTCTACCTTATAAATGCTTAAAATTCAATTTAAATTTTGTCACATTTGTTTCACCTTTTGTCTGAGGTTTAGAACAAAAGGCGCAGACTAGAAAAACAAAAAGGTAAATAAAAAAAAGAAAAATGAGGAAATAAAACGATTGGAAGGCAGTAAGCCAGGTAGTATATTGATGTGAAGTACACAGACTTGTTATTGTTTCAAACTTGTGTAGCGTGATAAAATTAGTGGAGACTGCAGCCATTCTAATAATTTGTGTATTCAATTTCTAAGGAGATTAATTAATTTTATTTTGACTAAAGATTCTCTTCAATATACCATATTTCTCATTGAATTATGAAATAATATAGTTATTGTTTGGCATGTATATTAGAGAAAGATAGAATTCCAGTAATTTGTTGTTTTACTGCATATTAATTAGTCGTATAACTTGGTTTTTGATAGAGGTTTGTTAGTCAGACTCCAAACATATGACACGTTAAGATGTTATTATGTTGTAACCAGTTTGGGCTGAATTGTTATTTTTTTTCAAATTATTGAATTCAAGTAATTTTTTTCCCTGGAAATGCATAGCTCAGGCAAAGTTCTTGGATAAAGAGATTTAGTGGAATTTATACTATATTAAAAACTGGAATAATATTTTCTATGATTGACAAGAGGATCTTGACAGAGCAGCACTTCGCCGACCATAACAGACGTCATCGCCTTCAGTTTTAGATTTCATTGGGACTCGAACTCAGTTTCATTCAGGACATTTTATTAATAAGACTTCTATTTTTAATTCTTGGATCACTTTTGGATTTAATTCCTAAAACAGTAAGTTCTTTTTCTTAATTTTTCACTTCGTATTCTAGGGAAAAAAATTATTTGCTAAGTTTTACAAAGCTTGTTGTCTTCATTCTTTTCTGTTACAAAGACTCGTAACAATATACACATGCAGTTTAGCCAGTTTGAGACTTCTTATGCTTTTCAGTACTAATGTGTAGAGTATTGTCCAGAATATATTAGTATTATTACATTCGTATTAAGAACTATAAAAACGTTGAATCGTTTCTTATTGTTCTTTACATAAAATACATAGGTTGTTTTTGGATTACATTTATTTTGCTTTAATAGCCTGAGAAATAAGCTTAAACCGTTGTATTTTAGAGGCTTTTGTGCTTTTGAATACACATTTGAAAATTAGTTTCCATATCTATTGGTTTGAATTTGAAGGAATTTCCCATTTCAGTCTTGATTTAGGTTTTCAGAAAAAATTAAGAATTGTTTATATATTTTTCTACTCCTTTGCATTTGTTCAGTAATATCCTAATATGTGACTGTATGCATGGATAAAGCATCGAATGTGGAAGGAATTCCTTTGCTATGGATAAGATAAATTCTTAATATTGTTACAAATACTTATGAAATGTAATTCAACTGTACGTTAAAAATAATTTTGTTACGAAGGTCACATAAGTACTAAACGTTACTTCCATTAAAGATAAACAACACTACTTTACGATAAAAATTTATATAATAAGTTTTATCTGCACTTAAATACCTGCATTTTCTCCTATTTAAAAATTCCACAAAGAATATTATTGTGTTTTCTCATAAAAAATAATTAAAGTACTGAACACGTCTCTCAATGAAAGATTTAATGTCTTTTTTCTTGGTTCCTTCACATTAAATGTATTTTTAATAAACAGTTTCTTAAAGATGTCATCCACGATTTTTTATTTAAGTATTCACCTTCAGTGCCTGAATGTAATTTCCAAAGTCACTATATTTAGTTCACCCTTCCCATAATTTTGTACAAATATATCCGTTCGTATTCTGTTATTTATTCACTGTGTTGTATTTATTGCTTTAACTTAGTACAGCATTTTCAGGTGGGATGAGTAGAGCAAGGAAGAAGTAACTGAATTTATAAAAGTCTAGAATTACTGTAATTAATTTTCGCAATCCGAATCAATAATATTTTTGAACAAAAGTAGTATTTACACTTTAGTCTTTACGTCGTCTTGTTAATAAATATCTAACATCCAAGTTCACACAGAACTCATCACAGAAAATTCCAAAATTGAGATTTTCCATAAATTAATATCCAACGAATGTAATGGTACACCTAGTTAACAAGTCTTATTTGTGTCCATTTTACTTTGTTTTCATCATCATTTACACTGAGACCTGAAATTGAAACAAATAAGTCTTATACATTTAGCTTGGACAAATACGACTTTTGAAGGCTGTCAGTGGTAAGTGTGGTATCAACTGCAAAATGTAACTTAATGTTCTTTATTATTTACTAAGCAATGACGTTAATATCTATTTTTCCTCAGATTGAAAAGGATAAAAAAGCACAAAATTAAAACAGGGCATGGTGAAATATGATCTTAATATCAACAACATCTTTCTGCTGAATCTAATATAAAATCATTATATATACCAATATTGTGTATTTTGATTCCGAAATAGATTGCAGTAGAAAGTGTAAATTTCATTAGAAATTTGATTTTAATTAAATTATATATTTTATTCGATGGTTTCTATTCTACAAATAGCTTGTTATATAGAACATTTCTATACTCCAAACCCACATATATTTTGAAGGTGTTTATTTAAATTCACTTCTTTAATTAACTGGTCTCTATTTCTAATGGCAGAATATTGCAGCTTATCATTTTTTAAGATTTTGGACCTGAATGACTTTTTCTTCACTTTCTTTACTTTATGTAGCTTATTGACTTCATTAACAAAATATGATTCCAATGACTCCCTTTTTTGTTTCATATGTGTAGTAAATGAGATATTTATGAACATAATTTCCCGTAGTCAAACTTCTATAAACTGGCTAATACCAATAATAAAATTTTATATTTGCAACTTTTGTTGTAGTCATCAGTATTGTAAATGCTAAGGTATATTGTAATTTTACCCTGTTAATTGTATTTTTCATCTTTGTGGCCTAACGCATCCTTTGAAGATGTTAATTGAATTTGCAAAATATTTTTCCATAGGTAATGTTAATACGAGTGAACTGATCCTATTAGGATTTATACCTAATTTAGCAAGCTAGTTAGACATTAAGTAATAGAAAGAAAATCTATCATATAGCTTGCTTTATTGGATTTTTCATACGCTAGTTGTATCGTCTTAGATAGGGATTGAAGACTCTAAATAGACAGCGAAACAATGATTCTCAGTGATTTATGTTAGTCTTTCTCCAGTTTTGTACTATTTGTTTTCCATTTCAATGTTAGATATAATACCAAATGAAACTAACGACATAAATTAGGGCCAAACAAGTGCATATATTTTTCGGATGTTTTATGTATTCAGGTCTATTCTAAGTGATATTTTAATTATAACATCCATTGTTAGAATTTATAAAAACGTTTTCTGTTTAATATGTGTGTACATTTAAATGGGAAGAGGTCATTCTTCAAATCGTCTACATCCATCCATCCATCCATCCATCCATCCATCCATCCATCCATCCATCCATCCATCCATCCATCCATCCATCCATCCATCCATCCATCCAGCCATCCATGCTTGCATGTATGCATGCAAACAGATAGACAGACAGACAGCCAGCCATGCATGCATGCATGCATGCATACATACATACATACATACATACATACATACATACATACATACATACATACATACGTACGTACGTACGTACGTACGTACGTACGTACATACATACATACATACATACATACATACATACATACATACATACATACATACATACATACATACATACGTACGTACGTACGTACGTACGTACGTACGTACGTACACACATTCATGCATGCATACATGCATACATATTTGGGAAACAGTTAGTCAGTATGTATTTGTAGACAGATGTTGTACTTATCAAAAAGATTTGAGATGCAATAAGTCAATGTATATTTGCAGACAAGATTTGGAATCGAGTTAGTGTGCAAATGTACACAGCTGTTTTACTTTGTAAAGTGTTTGGATACCGTTAGTGTGTATTTGAAGACAACTTTTGCGCTTAGCAAAGATTTGAGGCACATACAGCCAGTGTCTATTTGTAGACAGCTTTTGTACTTAAGTAAATATTTGGGATACAATTAGTTAAGCTCTATTTTAAGGTAACGCGTTCTTCTAATTGTCCTTATCAATGGTAATTTAATTTCAAAAGCTTGTATCAATCTCATATGCCTACTTGTAAGTTCATAAGTGCTGATTTATCGAATTTATTCTGCAGCAATTCTCAGTCTCTCTCTCTCTCTCTCTCTCGTTGTTCTCAGCTGCTGGTCTAATGTCTCTTATTTTCAACTTTTTTTGACACATTTAATGATACATCAGATTCATTTTCATATTATGAAATGTTCTCTATTCCAACTAGGCTCGCACAGAAATAACAAAGAAATGAGTGAAGCCAGCAAGTTTTGTAAAATTTAATAAATTTATTTCCATAAAAGACAAGGTACCAATAAGACTTACGGTTTATGAAACTAATCCAATATTAATCCTAGAATAAATGACTATACGTCCTATCAATAAAAAGTCCTAAGTGAATCACAGTTCGTATCTAGATGAAGTTTTAGGCTGAAAGGTGTTGACGTTTTCAATAACCTGCTTTGTCTTTTTGTGTCAATAGTTCCTTGTTGAATCACCAAAAATAATATTCCAGATTAGATTTAAAATTAAATTCAGCTCAACGTGGTCGCAACAAAACATCTTTGAGCTCCAAAGAATGCAAGCAAGGCTGGCCAAAATCACTATAATAACCTGTTTTAAGTCTAATTAAAACGCAGAACTTTATAGGGTAACGTGATAACTTTTTTGTCATGCGGCGTAGAAACATTAAATGCCAACCATCACGTACACCATGTACTGATTCGACCCTACGTAACGAATTTTACTTTAAAAAAAAGTTGTTTACACAAAAGTTGAAATTCGCTCCGAATCTAGGTCACCAAATGATACAACGATTATACTACTGCCTGTTTAACAAGACGTAGAAAACTGAACTGAATTTTCTGGAAAAATTGTCAAAATCCAGTGCATAAAGTTATCATTACAATAACATGTAATGCAATAAAAATAAGATAAAAAATTCAAAACTAACACACAAGCAATTAAATAACATTTACATAACATACTTGCTACGTACGTCATTATTTGATGATAAATGATCATTGTCGGGACTATTCAATAATTCATCATAGACACACAGACATATATACCCACAGTTACACAGACATATCCACACACTCATCAAACAAAGGCTATGCATAATTTAACCCAATATTCTCTTCAATCTACAACCTTTCTCGCCTGTTTGTGCCGATGTGATAGGTGGTTTGCAAGTATTGGTATTTTATGACGGAGAAAAATAGCAAAAGACACATCTCTCCGTTATTTACAGTCTACATCGATAAATTACAACCTGCTACTACAGTAAGAGGAAGGATTGTATGGATAAAATTATTTATTTAGAGTCCCTTTCAGATTAATTTTAGCTTGCTTGGCTCAATAATGATACGAATACACAATGATAAATTTTTATAAAATGGGTAGTGTCAATTGTATCGAGCAAGTCATATAAATCATTTCAAGAACTAATTTTTAACTGTCAGATTCATCATCGTTTTACTACCCATAATCTGTAACTTTATGTCCAATATTGTAATTAGTGTGTGGCGAAGAAGACTACTAATCCATGTACAATCAATTAATGATGATGTACAATGAGAACAAGTTATAGTATATGGACATAATGTGTCGCCCACATAAGCAATGTAACCCATTCAGTCGATGACGATGTACTGTAAGAAAATATCGTTTTATCTAGAATAATCCATAATTAAAACTTTGTCCGAGGCACACATGATAATGTATCATTTAACTACGTATGGTTATGAACTTTCGTCAAGTATACATCATTATCACTTACAAGGAAGTCTGATATAGTGAAGCTGCTGTATTGAGAGATCAATATGATATAGATCCTGGAGTAAAAGCTGATTTAATAAGGAATTCAAAAGCAGTATAATCTGGATTTAAGCAAACGAGTTAAAAAGGAGCACATACAACTATATTAAAAGTCTCATCTAAGGGAAAACAAGGATCATTTGCCGATAGTTTAGTTTACGATAATGCACTAAACAGACTGTTATTTAATTTATCTTTCTTATCGTTCTTATCGTTTGCATATTCCTTCTTGTCATCTTAACTTACTCTGAATGTTAAAAGTTATACACGAAGCTAGTCATATATATTTTTCTTAGATATATAAAGTGTTGGGAATATATTTCTTAAGCTGAATAATTAGCACATTATTAGGAATAGACATAATTAATGCCAGACCATGTTCACAATTTTTGTTTAGGTATGATTAGTCAGTTTTTTAAAATAAAAATAGCCAGATTTTTATACAGTAATTTTTTATATTTTCAGATAGGAATAATTCTGTCTAATGGTTGTTTGATTTATGTTAGGAATAAAGTTACATAAAAAACCCCATCGTCGCTTTTTATATGCGTACTGATAAAACATACGAATGCAATTCAAAAGAAGCAAAGGAGAAATTAAGAGTTTTTTCTCAGTTTTGTTACAGGAAAATTATTTGTGGCAAGAATCCTTCAGGAGAAAGAGACTGTTGTCTTGAGGGCCATAATTTCATTTTACTAATTTTTAGTTTATTGCTAATACAGAACAACATATTCTAGATCAGGGCCATGACTCGGTTTCAATGGGTGTTTAGTCTCTGGAATTTCAGTCTTTATATATATATATATATATATATATATATATATATATATATATATATATATATATATATATATATATATATATATATATATATATATCTCGGAGAATGAATATTATCATACAGGATATATTTATATTTCGTTCTCAACTGAGAGTTTAACACGGGCCCGCTAGTTACGACACCAATTGTCTTCTCTGCACACATCAAATCCCACACCTTCTCGTCCCATCCCAACCCCATAACAAAACAATAAAATAAGAAAATCCCCAACAAATATAACAAACAACATAACTTAGAAGCGAATGCTGGCGTTTATACATAGCAGATATTTGCTTGGAGACCCAGAACATAACTCTTCTTTATGTGCACGTTTGCTTCGGATTCTCAGCCATAATTCAAAGCATACTTAAGATTGTAAGTGACATATTTTCTCCAAACAGAATGGGAAGTTATTTAAGTGATACTACAGTACGATGCGTGCAAACTTAACGTGAAGGTACATGGATACAGAATAGTATCATACAATTCATATCTCTATTTAGAATCCAATTCAGGTCGAGTCACTACACAGTAGCATTGCCTACACTCATAAATTAATTCCCTTACTCTACCGACTTAATGAACATACTCTTTAAAGGGATGATACTAACTCATGATGTTAGAAATTCTGATGAAGTTAGTAAATATGGTGGATAATCCAAGCGATTCACAAGCAATATCCAGTAACTAATTTGGCCATTAAAGAAGTAAAGAGAAGCAAGTATCATGAATGACACACATTATATGCAATGTCTGCAGTCATGCAAGCAGCATGCTTAGAGTGTGCGTTAATATTTAGATCAGGTTCATTTCTACAGCTTAACTAATTATAGTCTACTTTTGGTCTTTAAAAGTCAACCACGCACTTTGGTACATTAAAGCGGACCACACGTTTGGTCCATTAAAGCAGACCACATACTTTTGATCTATTAAAGCAAACAAAACACTTTCGGTCTTTTAAAATCGACCACGAACTTTGGTTTATTAAAGCGAACCATACGTTTGGTCCATTAAAGCGGACCATACACGTTTGGTCCGTTAATCTCTCAAAACGAGAGCAATTATAGGTTCTTTAAGGCCTGCGTTACATTATTTCAAGTCAGTATGTAAGGCCTGCATTGTCTTATTTCAAGTTAGAGCTGGAAACAATGTTGTCTTATTTAAAGGCAGACGCATAAAGCCTGTATTTGCTCTATTCCAAGTAAGATCTGTAAAGCCAGCATTACCTTATTTCTAGTGAGATCTATAAAGCTTGCATTGACTTATTTCTAGTGATATCTATAAGGCTGCATTACCTTATTTCTAGTGAGATCTATAAGGCCTGCATTGACTTATTTCTAGTGATATATGTAAGGCCTGCATTGACTTATTACTAGTGATATCTGTAAGGCCTGCATTGACTTTTTTCTAGTGATATCTGTAAGCCTGCATATACTTATTTATAGTGTTATCCATAAGGCCTGCATTACCTTATTTCTAGTGATATATGTAAGCCCTGCATTGCCTTATTTCTAGTGATATATGTAAGGCCTGCATTGCCTTATTTTTAGAGATATATGCAAGGCCAGCATTGACTTATTTCTAGTGATATCTGTAAAGCCTGCATTTACCTAATTTTAGTGATATCTGTAAGGCCCGAATTGATTTATTTATAGTAATATCTGTAAGGCCTGCATTGACGTATTTATAGTGATATCTGTAAGGCCTGCATTGCCTTATTTCTAGTGATATCTGTAAGGCCTGCATTGGCTTATTTCTAGCGATATATGTAACACCTGCATTGCCCTTTTTCTAGAGATATATGTAAGGACTGCATTACCTTATTTCTAGTGATATATGAAAGGCCTGCATTTACTTATTTCAAGTGATATCTGTAAGGCCTGCATTCACTTATGTTTTAGTGAAATCTATAAGGCCTGTATTGACTTATTTCTAATGATATATGTAAGGCCTGCATTCACTTATTTCTAGTTATATATGTAAGACCTGCATTGCCTTATTTCTAGAGATATATGTTGGGCCTGCATTTACTTATTTCTAGTGATATTTGCAAGGCCTGCATTCATTTATTTTTAGTGAGATCTGTAAAGCCTGCATTGACTTATTTCAAGTGATATCTGTAAGGCCTGCATTTACTTGTTTTAGTGAGATCTATCAGGCTTGCATTGAATAGTATAGCGTGAATTGTTATTTCAGTTCAGGTCCACAAAGCCTCCATTGCCTTATATCAAGTAAGATGGCTGTACGCATATTTTATTCGACTCTGACAACACGATCAAAAATGATTTTTAATGTAATCCTTTGAACACGTGGGTTTAGACTAGTGATAATTCGCAATGCAATACTTTTATTTACTAGCCTTTAATGCGTACTGCTTATTGTTGGATTTTTTTTTGAATGATTGTAGACTCGTATAGCTATAAGAATAAATTGTTTTCCTTACAACGTTATCCTTCCACATATTAGTGAGGAAAACAAGTTTAAAATCACACACACACACATATATTATATTATATTATATTATATTATATTATATTATATTATATTATATTATATTATATATATATATATATATATATATATATATATATATATATATATATATATATATATATATATATATATATATATATATATATATATATATATAATTGTGAGAAGAGAATACATCACCTAAACATAATGAAACTATCAGAATATGAATCATAAATAACATCATGATCTGACATATTGGGGACTTTTTAATGTTTTTACGCACTTACGTCATTATTACCGGACACGATCATAGAGATAAAGTGGTATAAAAGGATACATTAGCGAGCTGTCATAAATTACATTTATTTCATTTAAAAGACGCAAAAGTTAATTGTATGATATCTGCAAATAATACCGAATTATGTTATGTGGAGCATTGCAACTATTAATTTCGTAGAAAAATTTTCTTTAGTTTCAACTAAGCATGACCTTATATTTTCTCTCTTCCTCGCCTAATAAAAGGTAGTTTCTTTTATAAACTTAACAATATGATCGCAAGCTATATATCTTGTCACAAATTAACTAAACTAATAAATAAATAAATAAATAAATAAATAAATAAATAAATAAAATTGCTTAACAAATGAACTGCTTTTAGCAATTCTAGATTGAATGAAGTAGGGCTACTTGAAAATGTTTTCTTCGTTTTTAGCCCAAGTCGCAGAGGGGTGGGGCTTGTGAACGAGCAGTCTAAAGCGATTGCCTTTCAGCGATCACTGTCCTCTTACCTCCGTCCTCGTGGATATGAGAAAGAAAACTGGTGGCATCATGTGGGTCAATGGTTTTTACATGGACATTCCTCAGTTCTTCCTCCACCATTTATTCTTGTCTCTATGTATCATGCGCTGAAAATGGCGTTAAACGCCAAACAAAACACTCCAGTCCTAATCGTATTAAAACTATATCTCAAGCAGTGGTATCTTAGCAGCTACAAATAATATACTTATCTAGAGTGCAGCATATAATGTACTTGTCTAGATAGAAACACATATTGTACTTGTCTAGAGAGTAACATATAACGTACTTGTCTAGATAGCAACAGAGAATATATTTATCAAGTTAGCAACAGATAATGTACTTGTCCAGTTAGCAACATGTAATATATTTGTCACGATAGCAAGAGATAATGTACTTGTCCAGTTAGCAACATGTAATGTATTTGTCAAGATAGCAAGAGATAATGTATTTGTATAAATAGCAATAATTAATGTACTTGTCCAGAGAAATGATCAGTCCTTGGCAGAAGGCTACTAAGAGAGAAAGAAAGCTACATAAGTAAGACAGCAGTTCTAACTAAAACAGAAGTCAAAATAGGTAAGACAGAAAGCTACGTTAACTAAGACATAAAGCTACATAAGCAAGACCGAAGGCTAAATAACTAAGACCGAAGGATACACAAATAAGACAGAAGAAAGAAAGCTAAATAAGACAGATAACTACATAAGTAAGACAGAAGGTTTCATAATTAAGACAGTAAGCTAAATAAAACAGAAAGCTACATAAATAAGACAGCAGGCACATAAGTAAGACAGAAAACTAAATAAGTAAGACAGAAAGCTACATAAATAAGGCAAGAAGATAGATAAGTAAGACAGAAGGCTACATAAGTAAGACAGCAGGCACATAATTAAGACAGAAAACTAAAAAAGTAAGACAGAAGGCTACATAAGTAAGGCAAGAAGATAGATAAGTAAGACAGAAAACTAAATAAGTAAGACAGAAGGCAACATAAGTAAGACAGTAGGGTTCATAAATTATAAGTAATTAATATCTAATAAAGTATAATCATGCTAACATTTGATGCAGATTGAATATAACCTGTTGGATAAGAATGACCACTGGTCAAATTAAAGTCCAGATTCACAGGGACCCTGAACCCAGGCTGTCTGCCTCTTACTTTATAGAACATTATCTAAATAATCTCTTTTGCCGGACAAGATTTACCTCCAGACAAATTCTCTGCTTGAAGGCTTTCAAAGACAAAAGGTTGATTTCAATGTTTTATTTAGAGTAATCCCTGGCAATAACTTTACAGCATTCTACTTACGGCATGACCAGTTTAAAAATTACCCTTAAAATCCACGTGTCTCCTTATTCTTCTATTAAACAGTCTATTAATGACACTTTTATCAATGACAACGTGGAATCAACTTTTTTCTTTCATTTGAAACTCTATTCTTCTCACTCCATGTTTCGATGTCAGAGTTAAAGACAGTTACACTTACCGTAGATCCATTGGTATGACAGGTTAAAGTTGTTACCTTTATTGGCAATCAATTGGTATGTCAGGCTAAAGTTGTTACATTTACTGTCAATCCATTGGTATGTCAGGCAAAAGTTGTTACACTTACTGTCAATCCATTGGTATGTCAGGCAAAAGTTGTTACACTTACTGTCAATCCATTGGTATGTCAGGCTAAAGTTGTTACATTTACTGTCAACCCATTGGTATGTCAGGCTAAAGTTGTTACATTTACTGTCAATCCATTGGTATGTCAGGCTAAAGTTGTTACATTTACTGGCAATCCATTGGTATGTAAGGTTATAGTTGTTGTTACATTTATTAGCCATACATTGGTATGTCAGGTTATAGTTGTTGTTACATTTACTAGCGAGCCATTGGTATGTCAGGTTATAGTTGTTGTTACATTTACTGGCAATCCATTGGTATGTAAGGTTATAGTTGTTGTTACATTTACTAGCCATCCATTGGTATGTAAGGTTATAGTTGTTGTTACATTTACTAGCCATCCATTGGTATGTCAGGTTAAAGTTGTTACCTTTACTGGCAATCCATTGGATGTCATATTTCTTTTGACCATGTTGAGGTATTTTTTACTTTATATATACTATTATTTTTATCAGATATGACGTTAGCAGTATTACCACAACATATGTCAAAAGATGACAGAGACAGCATTGACGCAGTACATGTTCACAGATGACATAAACAGCATTATCGCAGTACAAGTCCAGAGATGACGTAAATGGCTTTCCCGCAATAGATAGCGAAGAGACGTTATGAGCAACGAAGGACATCGCTAAATAAAACTTACAAATGCTTGCTGAAAAGAAAACGTATTAAATGTACATATACTAAATAAATATACATATTACGTAAAATTTTAATCAATCAAATAGAAACTTTCATTTGAAAACTAGCAAGCTGTATTATTTTGTACTTTCTTTTAGCTACAACCACAAATTTTTGCCATGTGTTTATGTTAAACTGCCATCCGTATAAATCTTCGAACAACTAGTTATGTGAACAAATCATGCAGTGCGCGGTACACCCATTTCTTTTACCCTATGGTATCGGCAACATAGATGGAGCGCGGCATCTGCTTATGATTATATTTCTGAGTACTCTTTCAGAGATGATGCAGGCAGTTCACTCAAAGCTGTTGAAAGACTAAAATACTTGATGCATACATACATACATACATACATACATACATACATACATACATACATACATACATACATACATACATACATACATACATACATGCATGCATGCATGCATACATATATACATACAAACATACAATACGTACGTACGTACATACATGCATGCACGCATGCACGCATGCATGCACGCACACCTACCTAGCTACCTAGCTAGCTACCTACCTACCTATAAACATACATACATACATACATACATACATACATACATACATACATACATACATACATACATACATACATACATACATACATACATACATACATACATACATACATACATACATACTGACTCACTGAATGGCTGACTGACTGACTCACTGAATGACTGACTGAGAGCAAGCCATACAAACAAAAAAGGAAGAATATCTTAAATATTATAAATGTACATTTTATTCATGAAAATGAATGTTAAGATTGTATTTTCGAGTAGCATTTATGTTATGTATAAGTATACGAAGACCGCGCATCTAACATTCCAGATCATAAAGTCCACAATCACGAAAAGAGTGTAATTTCATTGAGAAACAAAACTCATATGGCCCATGATGAAACTAGCATTTGCTGCCCAATTTCTTCATCTCCAATTCGTTTTCAGTCTGAAACGACAAAATGAAACATTTGACATAAGTAGTAAAAATAAATTGACTGCAAAGCTTGTTTAGTGGTTCCAAAAGGTTCAGTCTAGATATACAAGAGTGGCATAGAGACGCTGTTTAAAATAACTAAATTAATCAACATTATGGAGGGACAGCTATTTAAAATAACTACATTAATCAGCATTATGTAGGGACAGCTATTTAAATTAACTACATTAAGCAACATTGTATAGGGAAAACTGTTTAAAATAACTACATTAATCAATAGTGTGTAGGGACAGCTGTTAAAATAACTATATTAATCAACATTGTGTAGGGACAGCTGTTTAAAAAAACTACATTAATCAAAATTGTGCTGAAGGTGAGAAACCATCAGATCTGTGTTTCGAATTTCCACAATAATAACTTAGCAACTGGAAGCATTTTAGGATCGTGATATTGCACTCATGACAGAATAGTTTGTAACTCAGTTCGTTACAGCTATCAAAACCTTTAACATTATTATTTGATTTATATGCATCTGCTTGGACTTACGTGGGTGTGATGCATTAGGGAAAGTTGCAGTCTTTGATTTTTGCATGGTTTCGGTGAATGTCCTTTCGATCAATAAGATACTAAAAACTAGACTGCGTTCTGAATTCAAAGCCTACTTACCCCCAACAATAAATAGGATACATCGATAATATTAAAAATATGGATGTATTAAAGGTAAGAAGAACTCTATGATTTGTACAATGTTTTGATCTAATTACGGGGTATCGACATTTTCGGATTCAGAAAGAGTTTTGATAAATAAGAGCAAGTAAAGGAGAACAATTTACTGTTCAAATTAACGTCACAAATTCTATTGCTTTCACCGTCTGTTGACTCGATCGTTTGTATTGGGTATTTTAATACAGTATCAAGATCTTTTCGCGATTACCCTTGGAAATAATTGCATGATTTGCCACATAATTTAAACAAAATGTTTATCAAGAATCATTGAAACGGCACAGATGCTAGATCCTGTAAAACTCTTACCAAAACTCCATTTAAAAGCAACCGGTAGCAGTTTGACACTACGAACATCTTGAACATTTGAGGGTGAGTTGAATTCTTACTGTTTATGGTAACGAATGTTACAAAGGCATGACAAATCATGAAGGCCAATATTAATGGAATTCTTTGTACACAATATTTCGATCGTTTGTATTGGGTATTTTAATACAGTATCAAGAACAGTTCGCGATTTCCCTTGGAAATAATTGCAGTTGTCTATTTTATACACGGTTCCCATAAAATATCAGATTGAATATGCCTCGTAATTATCTCGAAAATTAACAACGGTTTTAGTTGGTTTGTCGCGCGAATTTAGTGATTGTTTGCGTTCTGTTTGAGTGCAGGTTTTGATGTCAAAATACTTCTTTATGTAGGTATTTTTGTACATAATACTTATAAAAGTATCAACACCAAAAGTCAATGATCGTTTGCTATGTGTGTACGTTTGCCGGAGAAATAAGGAGAAATTATGTATGCTCGTGAGGTATGCGTTCATGCTCAAAATCCATCTACGATCCTTGTATTCTTGCAGTCACATATACTAGATAGATTCGTATTTTTGTAATTGATATAATTTGTAAGCAACAACTGATACGAATAATCAATTCAAATTTTGCAATAGTTGACAAACAAGATACCCTTTTGTTAAATGAACTGTAAAGTAAACACTGTCCTGGCTGAATTGCGGGTCCTGGCTGACACACAGAGTCGGCAGTTGTGTATGTAGTTGATGCTCCCTGCATCGTCAACCGAATACTATCTCCTTTCATCAATCGGTGCTGTTTCCATTTTCTTCTCATCACAGAAAGAACCTGCCACGTGGTACGAATGAAATTACTCTATACTTGACATCTTATTATTTTCATAGAGAAAATATGTTCAGACTGCATTAAAAAGAAAGTTAAGGAAAAAATATTTTTTATCTTTACGAATGATATTAATATTTTGGTAGTCTTTCTACCTGTAAAAACGACTATGCGTGCGGAAGGTGTCAAAGATATACCTTTTTAAAATGACATTCATTTGTACAACAAAAAAGGTCATTGTAACTTTCATTTAGCACTTCATTGACATGTTAAGTTCTTGAGCTGAGGCATACACTAAGGTGCTTTTAGTACATCTGATCTCTTTTTAATTATATGGGAAGTATAATGTTTGAGATAATCAGACAAAATCATGTATTAAATATAATTAATGCCAACAAAATTGTCTGTCGCCAACTCTGCTTACAACTTGTGTGCATGCTTGACTGTTAAAAAATAATGATATTCCGTTAAATTTGTAATGACAAGCTGATGTGTTGTTCTTCTGCAGGTAATGTTCGGACTTCGGAAACTACTTCGCTCACTAGCTATTGTGTTTGTGTTTGGATTTTTAGAGTAGCAGTAAGATTTTTAGTCATATCGCTACGATGTCTGTAGTGTGGCACTTTATTGTGATGTCTAGCACTGGGATATCCTGTCGTAGAAAAGTAGCATCATGTTCCACCAATTCACATTATCCTAACACCAGGCCGACCAATCCTAACACTTACCTCTTAATGCTGAGCGTCAAGCGAGGCAGCGGCTCGTATAATTTTTTAATAAAATCTTTGGTATGACTCGACATGGACTCGAACTCGATGCCTCCCGCATCCGAGGCGGAAGCTCTAACCACATTTGCCATCGAGCGGTCCGACCACTAGTTGCCTAACTATAAACGATGTTTTTAAAATAAAACAGAGGGTGAATGTCTATTTAACTCACAATAGCCAGTGGAGTTTTTGCAAATTTTATCAAATATCACGTAAACTGCTTTTGAGCAATTGTGTTTCAAAGCTAAGCAAGATATCAAGTATACTGAGGAACAATGGTGTTCTAAAGCTAAACAAGATATCAAGCATACTCTTTTTGAACAATGGTGTTCCAAAGCTGAACAAATACTAGGCAAATGTTCTTGAGCAATGCTGTTCCAAATGTCGACAAGCGTTAAGCAAACTTTCATTAAGCATTGTTGTTTTAAAGTTGAATAAATATCATGCAAACCTTTCCGAAATGAAACAAATATCAAGGAAACGTTTCTTAAAATATGGTGCCCCAAAAGTAAACAAATATCAAGTAAACGTTTCTTAAGAATTGGTGTTTCAAAAAATAAAGATCAAGCAAACTGGTTTTGAACAATGGTGGTCTTAAAGCTAAACTGTTATGTATATCAATGTTATGTGTGCTAATGTTCATGCTTATAGAGTTACACCTTTATGGTCATGAACCAAAAAAGAGAAAGAAATAAAATCAACGTGTTTTGTAAAACTTAGCAAATAATTTAATTATGAAAGTTATAAAATAAAAGTGTAAGTGGAACGTCCGGAATTATGATGTTGTTACAAAATAATGCTTAAAACTATATACTAAACTTAGAGAAAATGAAGAGCTCATTGTAAGTATCAGTTCCACGAATATACTGGTCCACCAGTCTTGAAGTGTGAAAATTGCGTTGTCCAGAACTTTTTTGAATCATTCACAATAATCCTTTATTACTATTATAGTTAAATGAACACAATCTATTTGCATTGAATAATCCTAACAAATGTCTCCTCTCAGATTATCTAAAAACAACACGAAACACATTTGCAGAATAATCTGAACATATGGCGAAAAAACATCAGAAATAGGATGAATCCAAAACATGAATGAATCTGCTCAGTTCTCTCCTTGTATACCCCTTCGAGAGCTTGCTCCGTCAATATTTTTCAATGTACCCCAAGTGAGATATTACAACTAAATCTAATATTTCAAAATACCTATTCATGTGACATAACATACCCTAAGGAAAATTACTTAATTCTTCAAGAACCCATCTATCATAAACCCTGCATTCTATGGGAACTTACCCCAAAGCTGTAAACAGGTTTCAACATTATAAACCTGACATATATTTATAAATCCTACGTAAGTCACATTGGCAATATCTAAAATAAATTTTAAACCCGATTGAAAAATGAGCAACCTAAGAGTTTCAAAAAATAGATACATAACACCATAAAAAGATTGAAAAGATCATTTAATAAATAACATTAAATATTTCATTTTCTTTATGGCTGTGAGTTTGTACATTAAGATGGGCCATTTTCGTAAACACATTTCATAGTTTCAGGACAAAAGTAAACATGTTGATGAGATCTGAATTGAGGTCATGTTTTTTTTTTGAAAACCATATTGACCTAATTTCTGGTTGGCTAGCTTCCAAAGTATCTGACATTCCTAACAAAGTTTGAGTGATCTAGATTAATAATCGACTTTCATCCGTTTCTGTATTATGTCTTAGGTATTTATATATGGATTATTTATTTATATTAATTATTTCTATCATGCAAATTAGTCTTAGACGAGTCAGCTAGACGAGTCAGCTAGGTGTGTGGATATAATTTATTTATTTCAATTATTCATTGGAATTACAAAATCCCCAGACTGTAGGATTTAGTAACTGTTTTGGAATAACAGAATTCATATTAAGACATTTAGATTATTTCCCTGTGATGCATTGGCACATCAGCACGATAGACTGGACTTCAGTCAAACAGCACTTGAAATACTCTGTACTTTTTGACTTGTGACAAAGCTTTATGACTATTTAGGACTTCATTAAACAATTTTTACTTTCTATTTTAGGGAAATAAATATATGTTGCATATTGCAAAACTTGCTCGCTATTGCTCTTTTCACTTACTTAATGTAAGACCATATAGTCCTGGCAACATGAATATAAATGGATTAAACATATAAGCATCTTTGACTGGAAATGCTGAACAAAAAAGAAAAAAATCTTGATTTTTTTCTAGAAGTATTGTATAAAAAGCAAAGTGTTGCTTTGGTTTGATTCTAACATCAAACATAAGGAGAGCAACATGTTTACATGTAATGCATAACTGCTGCAAAAAAGAATACATAAAAAAATTACATGGTAATTACAAGTGTCCTAACTGGCTTTTACATTGCTCCAGAGGAGTTTGATAAGGAAACAATATACGTGATAAAAGCGAAACAATCACAAAATTCAACCCACCTCGCCGTTAAGGAAACAGTACATCAGTGATACAAAAGCTCCCTGCAAAAGATCAATGTATTTTAGTTTACTTTTATGGCAAAAGATCAGTATATTTTAGTTTGATATTATAGCGAAAGATTCATCGTATATTTGTTTACATTTATGGAAAAAGATCAGTACATTTTATGGCAAAAGATCAGTGTATTTTATGGCAAAAGAAAAAGTGCATTTTAGTTTACTTTTTTGGCAAACGATCAGTCTATTTTAGTTTGCTTTTACGGCAAAAGATCGGCGTACTTCAGTTTACATTTATGGCAAAAGATCAGTACATTTTATAACAAAAGATTAGTGCATTTTAGTTTACTTTCATCGCAAGTGATCAATGTATTATAGTTTACCTTTAAAGCCAAAGATCAGTGTATTTTAATTTACTTTTTTGGCGAAAGATCAGTGTATTGGTTTACTTTAACGGCAAAACATCAGTGTATTTTAGTTTACTTTGACGGCAAAATATAGTGTATGTTAATGTACTTTTATAACAAACGATCTGTGCATTTTATGGCAAACGATCAGATTTTAGTTTAGTTTACTTTTTTGCCAAAAGATCATTTTATTTAGTTTACTTTTGTGGCAAAAGGTAAGTGTATTTTAGCTTACTTTATGGCAAAAGATCAGTGTATCAGTGTTCACTGCTAGGGTAAAGATCAGTGTACTTTAGTTTACCGTTACTGCAAAAGATCAGGGAATTTTTAATTTACTTTAGCGTTAAAAGATCAGTGTATTTTAGATTACTTTTATGGCAGAACCTCAGAGTGTTTTAGTTTACGTTAATGGCAAATGATCAGTTGATTTTAGTTTACTTTCATGGCAAAGATCAGTGCAAGTTAGTATACTTTAACGTCCAAAGATCAGTGTATTTTATGGCAAACGATCAGTGTATTTTAGTTATCTGTGATGGCAAAAGATCAGTTAATTTTAATTTACGTCTACGGCAAAAAGATCACTGTATTTTAGTTTACGTTTACTGCAAAAGACCAGTGTATATTAGTTAACTGTTAAGGAAATTATCAGTGTAATTTAGTTTACTGTTGAGCTAAAGATCAATGCATTTTTAGTTTACTTTTACAACAAAATAACAGTATATTTAGTTTATTTTAAAAGCAATAGATCAGTGTATTTTAATTTACTTTTCCTAAAAAAATCAGTGTATTTTGATTTACTGTTATGGCAAAATATCAGTGTAGTTTACTGTTACGGCAACCACTTGTGATAAAAGTTGCTCAGTGTGGAGCTACATATAGGAGCTACATACATACATATAGGAGAAGTGTCATGAGCAGCAAATGCCACTCTACTTTGCCTTCATAGACTAGACAAAGGCATTTGACATGGTCATCCGGAGCGGACTCTTCAAACTCCTGAAGAAGGTCAGATGCCCCCTTGATTGCACGCTGTCATCACATCGTTTCACCAGAACACTCAATGCACAGTGTGCTTCAACAGCGCAACATCAGAGGCCTTCCCATTCAGCAGTGGAGTAAAGCGGGTTTGTGTCCTTGCACCAACCCTTTTTGCCATCTTTTTTCCGTGCTCCTACAGTAAACCTTCAAGGAGTGCAGCGAGAGAATGTACATTCACACCAGGGCAAATGGCAAAATGTTCAACATCGAACGTCTCCGTGCAAAGAAAAAAGTCACAGAGGTTCTCATCCGTGAATTGATCTTCGCTGACGATGCAGCTTTGACATCACATACAGAAGAAGGACTTCAGCAGCTGGTATGTCGCCTCTCCCACGTCTGTAAAGAGTTCGGACTGACCATCAGTTTGAAGAAGACGAATGTCATGACGCAGGATGTAGACTCCCCTCCAACCATCACCATTGATGGGTATAACCTTGAAGTTGTTGAGAACTTTACATACCTTGGGTCCACCATCTCCAGCTCGCTCTCCATTGATGCTGAGGTGAACGGCAGGATTGCTAAGGCAGCAGCAGTTATGACAAGACTAAATCAGAGGGTTTGGAAAAATTTCAGCCTCTCTGAGAAGACCAAACTGCGTGTCTACCAGGCATGCGTGCTCATCACACTCCTCTACAGTAGCAAGGCATGGACCACCTACACGAGCCAAGAAAGGAAACTCAATAGCTTTCATTTGAGATGCCTGCGGCGCATTCTGCGCATCCAGTGGCAGGACAAAGTACCCAACACAGAGGTTCTGGAACGGGCCAACATGAATAGCATGTTCACCATCCTCAGCGAGAGGCGCCTTTGATGGCTGGGCCACGTCAGGAGAATGGATACATACCGCATTCGCAAGGACCTGTTATACGGCGAGCTAGCAGAAGGCACAGGACCGACTGGACGGCCACGTTTGCAATACAAAGGCATCTGCAAGAAGGACATGAAAACGGTCAACATTAGCGTCAACAAGTGGGAGAGCTGAGCTATCAACCGCTACGAGTGGCGATATACTGTGAGACAAGACATTCAGAAAGCCGAGGAAGAGATAAAAGCAAACCTCGCTACAAAGAGAGCCAAGAGGAAGGTGAAACAACAACAGTCTCAACAAGAATCAATCTTCACCCGCAGCAAGTGCAACAAAGATTGTCACGCAAGGGTCGGACTCTTCAGCCACTCGCAACGGTGCAGATAAGGCACCAAAACAGGGAGCTACACCATCATCTCTCGAGGACGGACGGATGCCAATCATATATATATATATATATATATATATATATATATATATATATATATATCTATATATATATATATATATATATATATATATATATATATATATATATATATATATATATGCAATAAACTGACGACGAACAGTATGAAACTAGTAACTAACTAGCCTTAGCGCTTTCGACTCTTAATGAGTCTTTTTCAAAGGCAAATACAAATCATATATACGACAAACAAATAAACACAAAAACGTTGTGTTTGTAAACCTCTACATGGCTGTCTTCACATGTGTTAAAACTATAAATACAGCTAGCTCGTATAGACTAGTTGCGGAAACTGAAAACGGTGTATAATTCCCTAAAAGTCTACAAGCCAAAGCGACATCTATTTTTTCTTTTTGTACATTTATGTAACGCAGATTATATCCCGGATATTTGATTCTATACCTGTTATTCTTATAGTAAAAATTGAAGGATAATAAGAAGATTTAGAAAATGTTAAATTCTACTAGTGCATAGTTTTCATTTTCTAGTCTTCTTGGTTTAGTCCGCTTGGTTTCAATGTTCTAAGGCGGCGTATCCAGAATGATTCCTTTTCCTTCCTGGTTTAGGAACTCCAGCTGTGGTTGTTAGCAATAGCGATAAGTATTATATCACTGAAAGTGTGGCCAGGGGAGGAGAAGTGTTCTGCGACCGGGCTTCTGTACAGCTTTTTTGTCATCCAATCAGATCTATGAAGGTTTATCCTTTTGTGTAGCTTTTCAGTTTCTCCGACGTACTGAAGGCCACAGATCTTACATGTGATGAGATAAATCACATTCTCTGTTTTGCACGTTTTGTTTGGACCATGTATGTTTAGTTTTTCTTTAGTCACTATGCTAGTGAATGTCTTGGTCTCTATCATATGTTGACAGGTTTTGCATCTTTTATCTCCACAGGGTCCAGATTGACTAGGTTCGTTTTGACTAGCGATTGGCGTTAGCTTTGCCCTGACTAGGATGACCTTTCGGTTTTTTGGTCTCCGGTAAGCTACTAAAGGTTTGTTCGGAAGTATTAGGTTTAGTATGTCTGACGATTGCACGGTTGTCAAGTGGTTTGCGATGATTTTACCTACTTTGGGATTGTCTGGGTGATATGTCAGAATAAATGGTATCCTATTAACCTTTTCTTTCTGTCCATATCTGAGTAGGTCATTACGGTTTGTTTGTTTGGCCCTTTGGATTGCTTCCGCAATCAGGTCTTTGTCGTAGCCTCGGTAAATTAAATGTTTAGCCAGCTCTTCAGACCTTTCTAGGAATCTTTCATCGTCGGAGCAAATTCTGCGTATCCTCAGTGCCTGGCCATATGGAATGTTCCTAATGCAGTATTTTGGATGACAGCTGGTTGGGAGGAGATACTGGTGTTTGTCGGTTGGTTTCGAGTAGATGTCTGTTTGTAATTTGTTTTCCAGCAGTCTGGATGTTGTGTTCAGGAAAACATGGTTTGAGTTGGAAATTTCTGCCGTGAATTTTATTGAAGGATGGAAGTTGTTTGCCTGTGATATGAAGTCATCCAGACTTTCTCTTCCATACTGCCACTTCATTTCTATATCATCGATAAAGCGTACCCACTTTTATGGTGTTTTGTATTTGCCTTTGAAAAAGACTCATTAAGAGTCGAAAGCGCTTAGGCTAGTTAGTGACTAGTTTCGTACTGTTCGTCGTCAGTTTATTGCATCTATTTTAATCAATCCCTGACACACGTGATCCCTTGGTGGATCCAGTACGCTTGAAAGGGTTGTTATTCGCCATATAATTTGTATTCACACACACACACACACACACACACACACACACACACACACACACACACACACACACACACACACACACACACATATATATATATATATATATATATAAATATATATATATATATATATATATATATATATATATATATATATATATATATATATAGATAGATAGATACACACACACACACACATGTATGCACTGGACCCAGCAAGGGATTACGTATGTGTCAGGGATTGATTAAGATAATAGTAATAAACTGACAACGAACAGTGCAAATCTAGCATCTAAATGGCCTGAACGCTTCGACTCCTAATGAGTATTTTTTAAAGGTATATTCAAAACATAAAACAGAAAAACCGTAGTGTTTGTAAACTTTACATGGTTGCTTCTTCAGGAATTAAACCTTCAAATGTATTATGTTTCAATTAGTTTATATCAAATTGTTATCGATACTGGAAAAGATTTGTATTAACCTAGAAATTTATTAGCCATAACGATATCTGGTATTTTGTGTTCATTTATGAAAGCGCAAAATACAACCCGGATGTTTCATTGTTATAGTATTTGTAGGTTATTAAACAAATTAAGATATTTTTAATAGTAAAATGTGTCGGCATCAAAAGATAGTTTTATTTATGTATGGCTGTCTTTTTCTAGTCTTCTTGGTTTAACCACTTGGTTTCAGTGTTCTAAGGCAGCGTATCCAGTAAGATTCTTTTTCTATCCTGGTTTTGGAACTAAAATTGTGTTTGTTAACAATTGCAATAACATCGGTGTTGTAACTGCAGCGGCAGTATTTATGGTAGGAAACCGGTAAATTACACTATGGATGTATATATACACACGTTCGTGGGGTCTTTTAGTGAATCATCATTTAGAGCACCTTTCATATGAATCTCAATCGATAAGTATTGAAGATAGGTCTTGTTTATAATTCTTTACGCAAGCACTAATGCGCATGTATCAGATTCTAGTGAAGAAATAATAATGATAAAGGGAATAGATATGTACATCGGTTACGCTTACACTTATAGTATTTTTTTCCTTATTTTGCGTAGTCCAACCTAAAAGTTTAATTTCCTATAGACATAGGCCATATACTATTTTAGTGAAATTTCCAAATATCTTATTCCATAAACTTATTATGTTCGCAATGCTCAATCAAAAGCTAATGTGAAATTATTTATCCATAAAAGGAGAAAATAAACAATAACATAAAGTTCTATAGAAATTTGTTTTTTTTTAAATTATTGAATTTTTACCTGTAAAGAGGCAACCAATGCAGCGGCTACATGGTAAGCTTCTTCTAACGGAGACCCAGCTTCCGGTCTTATAGGGAGCAATAAATACTGTAGTCCGAGCAGGGGGACAAGGATTAATGTTGCTCTGATGGCCTTTCTGCAAGAAACATAAGATCGAAATATCTTCCTTTTAGACATAATATTTATTGCAAAGAATTTGACATTCTATTCTTGCCAGATTAACTTTAGACGAATCATACAGAAATCAAGGCCACCAAAATTGACCACGTTTTACTGCATCTAAGTGACTGAAATGCATTTCGTTGTGCTGAAATTGTTTTAGAAAGCACCTGAATTATAGCCATACATATATGATCACGTCTATTTATAAGTAAAGCACTTTACATACATTTAGGTCTTTTTGTGATATTTATCCCTTACTAATCTGTAGGGGTGTATGCTGTCACCTACACTCTTCAACATTTTCCTCGAAAAAGTTATGGCTGATGCCTTGCATGACCGCATTGGCACTGTCATCATCGGAAGAAGAACAATCAATAGCCTTTGCTTAGCAGATGATATTTATGGTTTAGCAGGAGATGAAGAAGAACTGGCTGACTTGGTTGAGCACCTCGACGCAACGTCCAATTCATACGGTATGGAGATTAGCATCGAAATACCTAAACTGATGACAAACAACACCAATGGCATCAGTTCAGAAATAAACGTCAGTGGACAGAAACTGGAAAGAGTCAAAAGCATCAAGTAATTGAGATAAATTATCACAAATCAGGGCTCCAAACCATAACTGCTTTGCAGGATTGTCCAGACAACAGCAGAAATAACAAGGTTGAGACCAATATGGAAATATATCAACATTTCTTTTGGTTGCAACATAAGGGTGATGCGCTTGATTGTCATATCCATCTTTCTATGTGCTTGTGAAACAGACGTTTAATTAGATCTGCAATGAAGAATTCAAACATCGAAATGAGATGCTACCGAAAGATCTTGAGCATCTCATACATTGAACATGTAACCAACGAAGAAGTATACAACAAGATCCAACTGGCCATCGGATCCTATGAAGACTGCTATGAAAAGGCGCAAACTGAAGTGGTACGGTCATGTCTCAAGATCATCTGGACTGGCAAAAACAATCTTGCAAGGCACAGTGCAAGGGTGGACAGACATGGGATCTGGAGATTCCCAAAGGGCAGTGGAGAAGAGTGAAAGATGGAGAGAATTGGTAGCCAAGTAAGCTCTGTTGCCCCAACGACCTGTTTGGTGAACGGATTGGTGATGATGATGAGACAATAATTATGACGACGATGTTGATGATTATGACGATGATGATGACGATGACGACGATGATGAATTTCTAGGATCTTTGTAGAACCAGACAAGCACTCAGTATAGTGCAGTTAGGTAATACCTCAAGGCTTGCACATGATAGTAGTGTGTCCTAAGCTGTAGCATGATTGACATACAGCAGTAAGTCAATTGCATCAATTAGTACACTATCAATGTATTAGGTGATCGAAATATTACAATTACAATGGTTTAAAAAACAAAAGAAAGTATTACTGAAAATAATATTGTATGTCATACCTGGTTTGAGAAGCCTCTGGCATCTGCCTCAGTTTGGTAATTAGCAATCGTACTATATTTACTAAAAAGGCAACGTTAATCTGCAAAACAATAAAACTTTATATTTTGACAAGTTTAATTTGTGATCAACATCTGTAGATCAATATCGTACTTAGAGTATTTCTCCCCATATTCATTTAATTATATATATATATATGTTGTATTTGCTGGTAAAGCGAAGACTTTGAGGAGAAATGTATCATCAATGCAATTCTACAGTGATACAAATGTTATGCGTAAAACACAATTTGGGAATTTTTAAGAAGAGAATTTAAACTCCGTTTACTAGAATCTTAAATCCTAACATTCAAATAAAAAACAGTGGATTTTATTTGCAAAAAGTGAATGATACCGAGTCCCCACGTTAATGAAAAATTACATAATTTTCTGTTGACACATATAGCCAATGTAAATTCTGTGTTTACTTCTGGAATTATACAAGAATGTGTATAACATATTCATGACCGCAGTCTTGCACTAAAGAAATCAGATTCTGGTGCTCACAATATCATTCGATGAGCGACTGTATCGCTTATATCTGTCACTTTGAAGACAGTGAAATATCACATTTGAATGATAGTAATTACAATGAAAATACACCTTTGAATGATAGTTATTACAATGAAATTACCCCTTTGAATGATAGTTATTACAATAAAATTACGCTCTTAAATGATAGTTATTTCAACGAAATTACGCCTTTGAATGATAGCTATTACAATGAAATTGTGCCTTTAATGATAGTTATTACAATGAAATTACGCTTTTGAATGATAGTTATCACAATGAAATTACTCTTTTGAATGATAGTTTTTACAGTAAAATTACGCATTTGAATGATAGTTATTACAATGAATTACGCTTTTGAATGATAGTTATCACAATGAAATTACGCTTTTGAATGATAGTTTTTACAATGAAATTACGCCTTCGAATGATAGTTATTACAATGAAATTACGCCTTTGAATGATAGTCATTACAATAAAATTACGCTTTTGAATGATAGTTATCACAATGAAATTACGCTTTTGAATGATAGTTATTACAATGAAATTACGCCTTTGAATGATAGTTATTACAATAAAATTACGCCTTTGAATGATAGTTATTGCAATGAAATTACGCATTGAATGATACAGCTATTTTCGATGCATTTGTTAACTAAGATCTGAGTCTAAATTCATGCGTGTATAGTCTTTCTCGATACATTCAAGAAGGTGCGTTATGTCAACATGGATTAAATTAAAAAATGTGTTTTTATTTAATATGAAATTTTAAAACTAATTGTATTGATTCAATGACCATGAGAAGCTAAAAGGAAGACTAATGTCACATCAACATAGGTGGAAATTCGTTTAAACTACATTAGTATCTGTCTGAACTACACGATTGTTAGTCAAAACGTGATTCCGTTGAGCCAGGAAAAGAAATTATAAATATTAATATTTTTATGATAGTGTATTTATACCGAAGTAAATTTTCATCGATAAAGAGATAAAGAACTTCAGTTTCCAAACGGATAACGAGAGATGTATAGAGTTTCTAAGGCGAGAACTGCTGACGGTACGGAAAGTTGATGAAGAGAAACTATGCAGATGTGCGATTGAAATATATATGGCAAGTTGTAAAATATGTGATCTTGTATTGATCAGAGCAAAATTTATGTATAGAATGGACACGTTGGGCTTTCTAACTTACAAATAAAGTTGTATAGAAGTCTTTGGAAATTTGGGGTAAACATATGACTTCTAGCGGGAATCGCGCCAGAGTTTTGACACTGCTCAGTCAAGCAAAAACCCCTTGCTTGTAACACTATATATATATATATATATATATATATATATATATATATATATATATATATATATATATATATATATATATATATATATATATATATATATATATTCCCCTCCTCCAATTTTAAAAGTAATTGAACTTACCGCAATGGATAGAACTACTGGACCAAACATTATCCATTGTAAAGAGGTCTCATTGATCCAACAGCTGGAGAGATGCAGTAAGAGATTAAAATTGCAAGTCGTAATTATGCAGTAAGACAGATTTTATAATATCATTTGCAAAGTATCAAGACATGAATTATGAGATAAAGAATTGCCAAATTTGTTATCAATCAATTATAACTAACTTGTTTTGTATAGCAAAACAAATAATTTATGATATAATATTTTGCATCAGAGATCATTATTTTCTCAATGTTACTTTATAGATTCTAAAGCACATAAAAACTAATTTTAGTTTTCAAGTGCGTTGTCTTTAGTGATAAGGGATAAAGAGAAAAGGTTCTTCCGTTTTATGGCGACAATTGCATTTTTGACGCACGTTGAATGGAGTATGCAGGTAATAGAAACACAGCAAATTTTTGACACACGTTGAATGGAGTATGCAGGAAATAGAAACGCAGCAAATTTTTGACACACGTTGAATGGAGTATGCAGGTAATAGAAACGCAGCAAATTTTTGACACACGTTGAATGGAGTATGCAGGTAATAGAAACACAGCAAATTTTTGACACACGTTGAATGGAGTATGCAGGTAATAGAAACACAGCAAATTTTTGCGGTAAATACCATTTTTTGGCTAATTAAGAGACGTACGTTCAGGGCGCACGGTGTTTTGATATTTTTGATTGTAAACATTTTAGCTCGAGATATTGGTCTGTAATATAAGGGTTACCAGGATACATAAATAATCATAAGGTTTTGGTACCACAGGTCTTTCAAGAATTAATTAATATGAGAGAGAGAGAGAAAAAGAGAGAGAGAGAGAGAGAGAGAGAGAGAGAGAGAGAGAGAGAGAGAGAGAGAGAGAGAGAGAGAGAGAGAGAGAGAGAGAGAGAGAGAGAGAGAGAGAGAGAGAGAGAGAGAGAGAGAGAGGTGGGTCTTTATAGACGCAAAGGTATTGCGCTTTAAAAACTGGATTTAGTTTTGCAAATTATGTTATATATTTGGCTTTACCTCTCTTTAGTTATACACGGGACTTTGAAGCACGTTTAATGGGCAAACTTTTGAAAGACACGTGAACATGCGAATGAATAGAACATAAGTCATTCCCATTAGACGTATGTAACACACATAGGAACATTACTAATGCTAGAAAAATGTAACTCACATAATACGTATGAAGCACATAAGAATATTGCTAATGAGTGGGACATATGTAACTCCCATAAGACGTATGAAACACATAGGAACGTTACTAATGCGTGGGACATAGTAACTCCCATAAGACGTATGAAACACATTGGAACGTTCCTAATGTGTGGTACATAGTAACTCCCATAAGAAGTTTGAAACATTGGAACGTTACTACTGTGTGTGACATAGTAACTCCCATAAGACGCACGAAACATACATAAGAACATTAATAGCAGGGCATACTAATGCATGTTGTGTGAAGATAAAGATTAAAAATGAGTGCGGCATAATGATTATACTATTGAGAGATAGGTGACCATAAAGAATGAATATAACATAGTGAATACACTATAGAAATATAAACATAAAGATTGAGTAGGGTAAGTGAATACACTAATGAGATATATGTAAAAATAATGAATGAGTAGTGCATAGTTAGTGATAACAATATAGAAAGATATGTGAAGATAAAGAATGAATAGGGCAAGGTTAGTAACATTAAAATGAGTACGACATATTTAGTGAGGATATTATTGAGAGATGAGTAAAGAAACGACTGCAATGGGATACTTGCAACACACAGCGGAGCCTTAGAGATTTGTCAACATACAAATAAATCTGAGATACTTATACGCCAGAAAATGGACACTAAAGCTGAGGGTAACAGCTGAATCGATTAAATGCTCTTCAAGCCTTGACCATTATATTTAACTAATTCTTCCAACAAAATCAACCAGGTATAATTATTCACTGTCAAGAATACACATATATGTGTTTAACCCCAAACATTCCATAACTCATTGACTTACGTCACACACATGTATCTAACACCAAACATTCCATAACTCACTGACTTACGACACATACATGATTCAAACCAAACATTCCAGAACTCACTAACTTATGTCACACACCCGATTCTAACACCAAACATTCCATAACTCACTGACTTACGACACATACATGATTCAAACCAAACATTCCAGAACTCACTAACTTACGTCACACACATGTATCTAACCCCAAAAATTCCATAACTCATTGACTTACGTCACATACATTCATCTAACCCCAAACATTCCATGACTTATTGTCTTACATCACATACATCTATCTAACCCAAACATTCCATAACTCATTGACGTACGCCACATCCACGTATCTAACCTCAAACAGTCCATAACTCACTGACGTAGTCTCATACATGTATGTAACCCCAAACATTCCATAACTCATTGATTTACATCACACATATGTAACAGAACTCTTTCACTTTCCTCAAAATCATATACACACTTATTCACATGTACGTATGATCTGACTGACATCCATGTAACTTTTGTAACTGTCAATCAGTGTAACAGCGTATCAACCAAAATCGATATATCCATCCTGATATCCATAGAACAATAACTAATAAAATTGTTTAAAATAGCAAATTGTCATACTCACATTTGAACACCATATTTCAATAAACAAGCGATGTCGTTTCGGCAATGGAATTTGGAATTATCTAGTAATTCAAACGTTGATCGCAAAAGGAGTTGTGGATGTTGCAGTTGTTTTCGGGTTTAATGCCATTTTTAGCACATGACAGGCTATACATACGCGGCTCTTATAATTGGTGAGGATAACTCATAGGAAAACCCCAAGATGAACCGACGACCAACGAGAAGCTACTGGCAAGCTTTCTCGTGTACCCACATCAACCAAACCCGAGACTCGAACCAACTCTAACAGAGGTGAGATGACTCTGATCTGGAACAATGAGAATTCAGAACCACTCAGCCACTCAGGGGCCTCAATACGACCTGTCAGTGGATGCTTAATAACCTCTAGTTGATTGTCATATGTCGAAGGGTAAGTTATCTAGAAACTTTTAACTATAAATGAGATGGCAAATGAAATAGATGTACATACTCTAATGTTTCCGATTGGATGCTGCTACGAACTCCAGCGTATACACAAGCAAGTAATAAGGGCACAACTGAAACAGATAAAAAAGTTTACTAACATGGTTATTATTCTCAAATTTTATCTAATCAGCAAAATGAATCATAATTACATAAATAGATAGAATGATAAACCAATTTCATTAATTGTATCGAATGTTTTGAAGAATTACTTTGAATTACTCTTGAAGCATTGAAAACCCCAACTATATATATATATATATATATATATATATATATATATATATATATATATATATATATATATATATATATATATATATATATATATATATATATATATATATATATATATATATATATATATATATATATATATATATATATATATATATATATATATAAGCAGGGAGGGTGAACCCTACAAATTTTTGCGACAAAATCGATTAAAGCCTCAGAATGCCCAATAGAGCCTTCCTACGAAATCTCATATTTCAACCCAAAAAAAAAAATAAAGACTCCATTTTACAAATGGAGCCTTAGCGATTTTGTCGTAAATATGTTGTCATAACCACCCTCAAATTGCTGCCAATAATTGCTATCATTGTTGTCATAGCCCTCCCTGCTGCTAAAAGGATTTCAGGGTTAATACAAATGATTTAACCGAATATTTGTTAGCTTTTCACAAACAGACTAATCGATAATACTTCACCACGTAGATCAATTAAATTATTTGACTGATCGGTGAGTGTAAAATTAATTCTAGTTAGCAAATCATTTTGACATTGCATATATACTGGATTAGTCGGATTCTCAACAATTAAAAATCCTAGAGGAGCTGTTGGTGCAAATGAATAAAGAATGTAACCTTGGCGGGCTTTATTTGATTGCTCGAGATTAATTTGATAGCTTCCTTCGATTACATCACACGTTAAATTAAGCGCGATCACCGATGAAATGTCCACATTGTTCGGTGCGATATGTCTACCGTCGCCGTCGGGAGAATTATTATGAGTGAGGATAATAGGCTTCGGCTGACTATCTTTCCATGATTGATAAATTTTATTAAATCCTTCGTCGATGGCAGTTCTGAGTTTTTTCTTTAACTCAGGTACGTTATATCCCGGTAGTTTATAATTTGGATTTTCCTTTATTTTTTTCTTATATTCTTTGGCGGAAAAGGTTTTTGAAATGGGTGAATTTTCATCGGTAAAAATACTAATAATCCTCGAATTAAATATTTCCATATCATCGATGATTTTATTACCTGCAGCGACTACACTAGTAAATTCAGCTTGTGTGAAAAGGCCAGATCTTAACGAGGGTAATAGCAACGAAAAATCATTATTCATTCTAACAAGGATGTGATTTTCAATATCTACGAGTATTGGGCTTGTTTCATGCGTTTCCAAAATTTCACCTTCCTGTGGGATATAATCATTAAAAAGTGGAATTATCCACGCATCTTCATCATATTGATCCTTATATCGATATCTCTTTGTGAAGTTTATATCCTCGAATTTTTTATAAGTTTTTGATGGATTTTCAGGTCCTATTTCATCAGTGACGTAATCAGATTTTACAGGCTCGGGCGTGGAAGTGCTAGCACTTCTAGGTGGATCTTCGGGCCATCCTAATACTGTTTTTATTGAACTGTTATAAATATCTACAACATACCCAGGAGAGCTTATTTAAATTGTAGATGATAGCGTTGGTTCATGAACTGTTATCGCGATTTTTGATTCCCTTCTAGTAATAGATTTTATTCTACGTTGTAATTCATTATTAATTTGCTCAATTTGATAGGACCCAGTTGGTATTGAAACAACGTTCCAATCTGGAATGTCATCTTTTTTATTTCTATACGCAAATACCAGAGAATTATTAGGTCTCTGACCACCAAATGGAACCGATCTAATATTAGGCCAACTATGATACACTCGTAATTTTGCCAACGCGATTTCCTTTACTGAAACAGGGGAAGGAAAATTCACACTGAATTCAGGGGTTGTTGACGATATTGATATCATGCTTGTTTTCCGCTGAGTGGTATTTTCTGCTATCCTCTGAAGTAGTTGAATCTCTTGCGACATTATTATTATTATTATTATTATTATTATTATTATTATTATTATTATTATTATTATTATTATTATTATTATTATTATTATTATTATTATTATTATTATTATTATTATTATTATTATTATTATTATTATTATTATTATTATTTACAATGTCTAATTTCGCAATAGATGAAAAAAACGCTAGCGTTTTTAATCGCAGGATCATAAATACGTACCATCGCGGAGAACACGTCTTCGGTAATTTTCGTATCATCAATCGATGATGACATCAACGAGGATAATTGTGAGTAACCGTTAGATACTGTTTGATGTTTTACTATATAGTCGGTAAGTTTTTCTTGAGAACACGATGATAATTGTTTAGTAATAGCATTTGCTATTCCAGCAAATGTTGTCACCGCGGAGATAGCAATTGGGACAGCAATCGGAGCTACCATTGTTAATGAAGATAGTATAATACCAGCACCGGCCATTATACCAGATACCGAGTATACTGTAACATCAATCGCGGTAATTCTCCTGCGATATTTTTTAATTTTTATTTCATACTCATCAATGAGTGTTTTGAGTTTCGTTAAAAAACTCTTTGACGGTATCATAGCGATATTGCGATGACGGAGTCATTATTTTAAAACCTCAAGTGGTTTCTAATTGTTAAAAATTCTAATTCAGATCAGCTACAAACTCCATGTACCATACAAATGATGTCTTATTTAAATTAGGATCAGTGCTTGTTATTGTAAACCGTTTGTATTCACCCACGTCAATAGTCGTTGAAATCACGTTGTTGTATCCATATGAAGTCGATGATGATATATTAAACTGATTCAGTGACACTATTGTTAATCGATAAATACCCGGGTTTGACACAGTGAGAGTTATTGTATTCTTATTAGGTTCCCAATCTAATGATCAAGAGAAAACTGTGTATACCATATTTATGATATTCCTCTCATGAGGAATCTTTATTTTTTCAAGTAGCGGAAGATTGTTTTTGAACGTTGTAATATCCGTGTTGATTGCTTCCAATTGCCGATTAATCGCTGGTATTTCTTCGATGGATTTTTTAATATCCGGAAGTTTGATATCTAGTTTATCAAGTGGACCTCCCAAAAATTTATCAACAATGTTTTTACGAAATGTTGAAAACTGTTTTACGTGTTCTTCATATCTTAATTGAAATGTTGCAATTTCCAACATAGATGCTTTTATCTCTGCAATATTCGGTGTGGTTACTGGTGGATTTCCAAGGAATTCTAGCAGCTGTTTGTCGATTTTGTCTACGATTGACTTTTGTAATTCATACAATTTATTGAATTCAGTTTTATGATTGTTATATTCATCATTGAGTGATTTTAACGCGTTTGCTGTGCTATCTACTGTTGTTAGTTTATCCGTGATCGTCGAAACAAATATTCCCGGTTTGAGTTTTCCATCGTTTGAATATAACGCTAATGTATTTTCAACGACGTCACGTCTTCGTATTAAGATATCATCCAATGACACATTACTAGATTTCAATTTGCCCTGGCGATCTTGAAATACAACTATTTCCCCAGGATCTACACTTGACAAGTTTAATTTCTCGGCGATTTCATCTTCGGTTATTTTTTTTTACATCTTCGACAGCGAATTTACTATCGGTTTCTGTTTTTTTTTACTCTGATAGAGGTCGTCCCCAAATATCAATCATTATACGAAAACGCTAACGTTTTTCTAAATAATTTCTAATTGGTGAAAACGCTATCGTTTTTGCCATTGCCCGCTGGTATATTCATTAACAACAACTTGTGGTGGTTTCCTTGGAAATCTAGATATCTCTGCAAAGACGTTTAATACTTCACGACCGCATATCGGTGGATCATTTAACTGTTGTGTTGGTAGCGTGGAATAAAAAATTGGAGCCAACGATGATTTTGTTATTGTAGATACATATCGCATAAATTCTTTTGGTGGAGCTAATCCATATGAATCAAAATAGACAATTCCACGTGAATCAATTGCATATGCGACACAATGAGTTCCTTCTCCGCTGCTGTTATCAAGATTGATAATACCCGTTTCATTTTTCATTGGTTTTGGCGGTAATTGATCTCTCATGAAAACTCCTCTAAAGTTTTTTTTTATTGATAACGATTTTACAGCATCAATTAAATCAAAATTGGACATTGGTGAAAATCCTATATATTTTTCCACTAATAAGCCGTTCCTGGTATTCTTAGGCCCGTGCCCTTGTACCAATTGTGTGGTGTTCCTGGTAGTCTTAGACCCTTTCCCTTTTTTATAGCCTTTCCCAGTAGCCTTTTTCAGGGCCATTCATGCAGCAGTACCAACGGCTCCTAACGCTGCCGCCTTCGCAACCGCTGGGGCAGCCGCTGCAATCAATGCTGAAATAGCAGCTAACAGCGGGAATATATCACCTGATTTTATCATACTGGCGATTGCTGCTTTCGAAAAATCAATTTGAACTCCTCGTTTGTTCTTTAACGCATCATTGAAATGTTTAATTTGACGATCTGTCAATGATAATTTATGCGCACCACCGGACATTTGAGTGGGTTACAGCGTTATTGTGGTTCCACATTCTTTAGCCGACTTTGATTTCAATTTCTTGACCTGACCATCAGTCAACTGGACATTAACAATACTATATGTCATTCTATTCTAAAACGTAATTTACACTTTTAATTGATCTTATTGTGAAAATCCTAACTACATGTTTTCCACTGGTGCATCAATAAGTCTCATTCGTCCGCCAACTCCTTCTAACAACATTGATTTATCACTGAAAATGACAGCAACTGCTTTATAATCAGCTATACCAGCAGGGCGTTGTACCCGAGCTTGGAAGTATATATCAACAACAGATTGTCTCATCATGTCAAGATGTTCCAATGAAAAGTAATAAATCGGATAGTGTTTTTCAAAATCAATTTGCGATATTTGCAAACCAGTATCAACATTTTGATCACGACCCATAAACGACAATATTCTACGTCGTTGTTTTCATAATTAAGCTGTACAATCTCTGCTGGCTCTTGTTGTCCGTTTATTCTCAACGAAACTTCACTTACTCCTAATTTATCAAATATCATATGACTAGATAATTGACGACTCACTCGATTTGCATCCTGTAACGCTATAAAGATATGACGTGGAGCTGAAACACCTTGTTTTGATGCTAAGTGCCATGTAAATTTGCCATTTACATTATCCTGCTTCGTATCAGTCGTTGTTGTTAGCCAACTTAGCAATGATTTTCCACCAGTGTCCATAAACGATAGTAATTGTTGCTCTATTGCGACTGATGGAGTCAAGACGGTCATCCATAGAACCAATTTATTTAAAATGACTTTACCATCATCAACACCATTAGCACGCCAGATTGCATCATTGTCATTCTCCTTTCGCACTAACACGACTGTATGCTTTGCTCCATAGATGACTTTTCTGACATTTCTACAGAATCCGAATATGTGATGTAACGGAATTGCACATGAAAACCGTCGATGCTGTCCTTTCAATGCTCCATTTCGTGTTGCAAATCCTAGATTGAAATTACCATTGACCCTTTTTAAAATGTCGAATTCAGCGGCTGGTCTACCTTCACGGTCTAGATTATTTGCGAGTTGTTGATCAGCTTCTGCAGTAGCTACCGCAGTTCGTACTTTAATAAACTGAATATGGTCAGCATGATCAGAAGTATCCTTAGCAAACATCATAGACGGACCAGCCGACCTTGTATAATCATCAGAATATCTCGCAAGTCCGATTATTGTTGTTGCAATATCAACATCTTGTTCTATTGATTCAATTTATTTTCCATCAATGATATGTCTTGCACTGTTAAATAGTGCCATAATGCCATTATTTACGAAACCAACTCGGATATTTGGGTTATCTCCATATGGTGTATCAGCTGCAACATTTGTTACAAGCTCTCCTTCTACTTCAATAAACGCCTCACACGGCAAAAAGTATCTACTTGTATCTTGAACTTGGAAGTTCAACTCTCCCCCGTTGATTAGGCTCTCTTGCAGGATAGGCATAATACTGATAGTTAATTTTAGAATCATCTTTATTCACCGGTGCTGCCATATCAAACGCTGGATCAGCGATTTTTTAAAATGCCATTTATACTAAAGCACTATCGTTTTTCTAAATGTAGGAATGCTATCATTTTTGTTTTGTCTGAAACTTTTACGATTTCCTCCAAGATCGCTTCCCGCTATCATACTTGCAATATTACTACTATCTGGTGAAGTCATTGCCAATGATGCTAGATTTTGTTCCACTGCGTTATTTATCACTTTACTGACATTTGCAGGCATCATTGTTGTTGAAGGTAGCGGTGTTGAAACCATTTGTGGTGGTTTTCGTCCGAATCTAGATTTCACCAATGACGTTATTCTATTCTTTGCGGTAGAAAAGGCCGTTCCTGCAAGATCTCCAACAGCGTTAATTCCCTTATTACGAATAACATCAATGTCTTTCATTGCTAATTGTTTAGCAACTGGTGCTACTTTTGGGGCTATTCTTGTGAATAAACCCGCTATGGTATTTCCAAGGCCGTCTCCATAGTATGCCCTATAGACGGGCAATCTTGAGTTTACCACATACACGTTTGTTGGTTTATCGTGATTATAGTGTACTATCATCTTATTTAAAATTACTTTGTAATTTCTAAATGCAAGCATTTCAGAAATTTCAGTCGCTATAATAACCACTAAATTCCCCTGGAATTCCGTCCATTAACTCATCCAAGAGTTCTCGATACGTATGAACATCAATTATCCCCCCTTGGAATAATCGTCTGCAAATATCAAATGCCTCATTAGTTATTTCGACTGAGTTATTCCCAGCTCGCTTACCTCCCATAAGAATTTCAAGTTGTGATATATCATTAATGATATTACTAGGACATATATGAGAATCATGATGAGAACTTCCATAACCATTTCCTAAAGCACTTGCTGGTTGAATTTATGGAGATTGTCGTCCTCGACCTCGTCCTCGACCTCGACCTCGACCTTGTTGTTCTTTTCGTTGTTGTTGTTGTTGTTCTTTTCGTTGTTGTTGTTGTATACCATACGTATCAACTCCCATTTTAAAAGCTCTGTACTCCAATGTATCCTTTTTTAAATTGCCGTGGTCTTTTTTATTAATTTTATATAACCAATCCACCCAATCCTCTCGTTTTATTGTGTTTTTTATACTGGTCTTTTAAAAATTCTCCCCTTTTATAATAACTTTTGATAGCAAAGTCACCAAATGACGCATAGTCTTCAATTTTCTGCAATTGAATTCGTCTGATTTCTGCTATAGCTTCATCGGTGAATTTCTCGTTAAAAGGAACACCTTTTTTAGTGGAAACTTTTTCAATAGAATCACTAGCACCTTCAACGGGGTTATCATCAGTATCAATATTACCCATTTGTTGTATTTCTCGCTGAGTTTGTAACTCACCTGAAAGCTGTTTTATTCCCTCCTGAGTTTTTTCAGTCTCTGTAGCAATCTTTCCCAGTACATCAATAATAGGTACTGCTCCCTCTTTAGGGATGTCGCCGTATATAGCACGTTCTGTTGCAAGTTTCATATCTTTAGTGGCTTTAGTTACAGGGGCAAAAAGCTGTTCACTCCCAATAGAAAAGTCAGTCTGCGCTTGCTAAGTTGTAGTTTATCTCGCACGTCATCTCGAATTCGTATAAACTTTTTCAGTAATGCTAACCTCTCGCGGGCTAGTCTGGTAGTTAATGCTTCTGATGTCATTATTGGAAATGTTAACGTTTTTTCAATTGTGGGTTTTCAGTGGTTTCAATGCTTGCATTTCCAGACTCATCAATCAAACGTCTTATAGATTTCACTTTCAAAGCAATCTCTGACCGAACTTGGTACTGTTCCCCTAGTTTCTTTCTAATTGCTTCAACTATACTAAATAGCCGAATGAATAAATTAATATAATTGTTATACAAAGAAACATTAACCGCTTTTTGGATTCTTTTTATCAGTGAATACATTTTAGGTAGGACATATCTTCCATGTTTTAATTGTATATCAATTTGTTCAAATTCATTCAAAAGTCTGTCTTCATTCAAAAATTCAGAAAGTACGATTCCTTGATTTCTTAAATTTGATATTTCTATGATGATAGATGTAATATCTTGAAATTCCATTTATTGAATATTATTAATAATATATTTTCTTTATCTTTAAAATATTATTTAATATTATTAATACCCAATCCAACATACAAAAAGGGACATATACAATACTTGGTCATCTCCTTCGAGTTAAGCAGATAGTTAAGCATACATTAAAGACTTATACAATACCCTAACCCCCCAATCGAGTTCAAGGGCGGGCTATATGGGTATTAGACTCAGAAACCATAAGCAGTTTCACACAACATGTAACATATAACATAAAGCCCTCATTTGGATATCTTTCGCGCCAAATGACGTCAAAGAGGCCCAGAGAGGGACAGCACATTCTTGGAACTCATTGAGTGCCTTCGCATTCAACTAAGCCCAGGGGCCACAAACATAGATCTCCGGCGGAAGCTCTAACGTAATAAAGATTATATTAGAGCTCCCAGAAGATATGTTGTGGGGGACAGTACATTAGATATAGGATGGTTATATATACAATGCGATTATATAGGATGGTTATATATACAATGCGATTATATAGGATGATATATATACAATGCGATTACATAGGATGATATATATATATACAATGAGATTATATAGGATGGTATATATATATACAATGCGATTATATAGGATGATATATATATATATATATATATATATATATATATATATATATATATATATATATATACAATGAGATTATATAGGATGGATTATATATATATATATATATATATATATATATATATATATATACAATGAAATGATAGGATGATATATATACAATGAGATGATAGGATGGTATGTGATAGGGATAGTACAGGAAGATACAAACATGAAACGACGGGGCGGACTTACTACACCCAATCTACCAATCAAAAGCAACCCATGAAATTAACCATGGTTGCAGTTGAGAAAATTCAACCACACCATGACAATGGCGTGGGTAGTTTTGATTGGCAAATTTGGGCTTCGCTTAAAGCCCCAAGCTTATACAGCTTATATTATATATAAGGTGATAATAAGACCAGTGTCGATAAACGAGTGTGTATTTATTTCCCTAGCATTTCATAGTGAAAACTGTGTAGTAATTTCAATAGAAACTAAATATTTAAATAAAATATTAAAAAAGGAATACAATTGTTAAATAATAGCAAAATTGTTATTAATTTCTATTATATTACGTGTTTATTTAATCGTAATAATAATGGATTTACATGACGAGATAACTCTGTCATGGGACCTGTCAATTCAGGATTACCTGCTATTTCTTGAATGGTTCGAGAATGATATTTTTCTGCGTCATCGATATTTTATTACATGTAGCTACCACACTAAAAACTGAATTACATGTAATGTGCTTTACTATTTTGACCTCATATACAATCTATTTTATTTGTAATTACAAAATAATTTCATTTTCATTCAAAATCTAAACAGCTGTTAACGTGCGTAATTGGGATTTTTAAAAAATCTATTAATAGAACCTTGACCTAGTGTCTTGTGTTACGCGCGCGTTCTGGTACAACGACCACATTTACTACCTGTTTGTGTGGCTGTTCCAGCTACTGACCTTGGCTGTTCCAGCTACTGTCATTTACTTTTTTAATACATGTATGCGTAGACATTGCGAATAAGTATTGAAAAAAATATATGTACATAATAGCTTATAAAATGATATTAACGCGAAACGTTTTTAGCGTTTTTCCCTATGGAAAATAACACAGAAAATCGACTACTTTACCCTATGGTAATTGGTCTGAATTGTAATAAAATACCATAAAAATCATGCAAAAATGACACAAAAACTGGCTAAAATAGCATCAAATAGCATAGTTTATTTATTTATAATTAAAACTCACTATTGAGAGTTATCTTGTAAATAGGAAAACATTATTCTATGTCCATTTTTCTTTGAAATAGCTGTTTGATAAATCCCTTCAGCAACTTTTCGTACTGAAGGCATACATATTTCAAAATATTTCCCTGCAGCATTCATTGATTGAAAAATTCTTTTTTCATTCGTCGCTGTATCAAATGACTGTACTGGCTTCTTTCCAACTGACTTACAAGTCCCTGTCTTTCCCTTTTTTGTATTAATATTTTTTGAGAAATGCATTGCAAATTTGCAAGAGAATTATTTTGAATATTAGAATCAATGTGATCAATAACACAGCCATCTTTAATCGGTCCCATATAACACTCAAAGACTGCCCTATGACAGAGATATACCTTTCCTCCAGCAGCAAAACACAAATATCCCTGATTATTAACAAATCCCACAGGTTTCTTTAGTCTACAGTGTCTAACAACACCTTTACGAGATATTTCATAATTAACAAGTTCGGGGTGAGGTCTGAATTCTTGCTCCATTTATATACAATAATACTATTTGTCTAATTCATCATTTGCTTTATTTATAAATCTATTAATGTAGTCTTGTGGGTTTTTTTATGATTTTGTCTTTGACAGAGTCATGGTTAGGGTCAATGATAGCGTTTTTTTATTCGTTTATCATAATAACGTTTCAATTCTCTAAACCGCTTACCTCCACAATTGATACATAATTGTGATTTTCCTCTCACACCCACCCCACAATTTATGCATGGGGACGGGCCTGTCGAATTATTTCTGACGCTCTGTAGGTGATGTCCACATAATTCACCTCTACACGATTTATTGTATGGGGTTACTGATCCAATCATAAGCCATTTGCAGTGATTCATTATTTATAAACAAAATTTTCTATTTAAATGTTTGCTTTATTTATATGAATGAAGAAATCAAGAGATTATCGACAATTAAGCCTTATAAAAATATTAAATTCAATCTTGATAGAACCCTCGAAGACGTACCAAAAGAGAGAATAAATAATAGAAGTCTGATTAGAAAAATACGAGATTGTGTTAATGAGTTTAAACAGGACGGCGCATCACACACCTGGTCAACATTTAAAATTGATGGTGTTGTTGATGCTAGAATGAATGATGAAACAGCAGCTATGATACTATCACAACTTGGCAATAAAAGGTATTTTCTCAGAGTGAAATTCATTATTAATTTAGAATCGGGTGATTGGATCATAAGGGACAAATTTGTTCCAATTCTCAAAGATAGGACAACAGTCATTGTTAGCCGTGATTCCAGACCAGAGCTGTTAACTGGAATTGATAAACCATACTATGAAAAAGCGTATTCTGAAACAGCAATTGTTTATGGGATGTATCCGTTAAATAAGAAACCTGACTTCGGAAAACTAGCACCAATGAAACAGTCAACGTCAGTGGAAAAACCACTCAATTGTGTAGCACAATGTGTCATAGAACACTTTACAAATGCACTCCGTGGGAATAAATTAACCGATCTAAGACGTAAAAAAAATAGATCAATGGGAGCTAACAGTGAAAGAGAACGGAGCAACTATTTCCGATATAGCTAGATTGGAAAAGTCGTTGAGATTTCCGATAACCGTTTCAAAGATAACCGGTGAAGTATTATACGAATCGAAATACAATAAAAACGGAGCTCCAATCAAAATTGTTGATCATAACAAACACGCATGGACATCCGTGGTTACAATATTCCCGCGAGACAGAACAGTGAAGTATATCCCAGAAGAATTCACCAAGGATGGTATTCTCACTGAAGAAAGATTATTCGATGCTATTGCTAGTTTGTGTAAAAACGACCCTGTATCAGTATGGCTACTTCATAGTTTTGAAGATGAAGAATGTCAATTCAATCAATTTGTGAAACCTAACGGTGAATTATATCGTACTGAAAGTCTACTTAATAGGATGAAAAATCTAGCAATAAGTCTCAGTGAAAACGCTAGCGTTTTTAATGGAAAATCCGACGATTACGAACAGTTACTTACAAATTGTTTTACAATTCCATCGGTTGCAGCTCATTTTGCAAGAAAGAAAAATAATTGGAAACCAACACGAAAAGAGTTTTTACAGGATGTTCAATCCAGCTGTCTGGAATATTATCATGGCGGTCTATGGAACGTTAAGTACAATCGTGAAAGTATGATATCAGTTGATATCGTTGCCTGTTATCCAGGAAGTTTTCTAGGATATGGATTCGCTGGTGAGTATTTTAAACGGTTTGGACATCCCACACATGAAATGACTCGCGTTGCTATTAATGGACCACTGCCTGATTTTGATTTGACCGGTTTTGCTCGCGTAGTATCATTTGAATTCGCTGAAGGACTTCATCCGTGTTGTTATGTTTGGATTGGTAGACACATGGCTGAAAGGATGTGGTTACCAATAGTGTTATTGCGATATATGATTGATTGTAAAATGTTAGTTTCGTTGATTGTCAGCGAAGCGATTATCTCATATCGAAAACAAACCAATGTCTGGTTACCAGAACCAGAATGTCTTGATAGTATAATCGATAAGTCTAGAAAACATATTGATGCTGACGATGAGTACATCATTGTATGGTCAACAAGGATATTTAATCAACGAAATATTGAAGCAAAGGATCTCGGCCGAAGAATAATCGGTAAATTTACACAAGGTGGAAAAAAATTCAACTTTAAAAGACAATCCTCACGATTGATTATAGATGATGCCGAATACGACTTCGTTATTAAAGATGCAGTAGAGAAAAATAGATACGGAAATTGTAAAACAGCCTTCTTGTCCAATAGAACAAACTTAGGTAGAATTGTTACTTACAGTGATGGAGAAAGCTCTGCATATCTACATTTGAGAGCTTCTATGCTGGGTTATGCATCTATCAATTTATTTGCAATGATAAATAGATTTCCTAGTATAGCAGTTAGAGTTGCAATTGATTCAATGTATGTCGATAAAAATATATCAAAGAGGTAACTAAATTTACTAATAGCGAAGAGACTTGGGGAACATGGCGAATTAAACGTGAAATACAATGCGATTATTCTAAATCAGCAGACGTTGAGATTAAAAGCAGTTACCTGAAAAACGATAATTCTATCAGTGAAAAATCCGAAGGATTTTCTATGTCTAAAGCACCACCGATATCAGATCCAATTTGTAGATATAAAACAGTTATTTAAACGGTTGTGGTGGATCTGGAAAGACAACACGTGTGATAGAATTATATCGAGAGAGAACATCCATGATTGTACTCACACCAACCCATAGACTAGCGAGAGAGATAAAAATACGAAATGTTGAAGCTTGCACGTATCATAGTTTTTTTCGATACAAGGGCGATGCTTGGACTCCTGAGCGAATGGGTGAGAAATTTATTCCTGCGGTTATTATTTCGATGAAGCATGTACTGTTTCAGAAGATGTATTAAAAATGTTTCTTGATTGGTTATTGCAAAATAATACAAAAGTTATATTGTGGGGCGATCATGGTCAACCACCACCATTTGTTGGTAGAAGTCCACATAATTGGTTAAAAGGATTTGTTGATTATTACGAAGAAATTGATACTGACTATAGAGCACTCGATGAGCAGTTACGTGAGTTTAAAAAACTAATTAGATTACAACCCGATAGAATTCAATGTGAAGTAGCGCGTGAAATAATTTCTGAAACACCTATGAATGATTTTTGGGAAACATGGAGACCAAATGATTTTGTAGTAGCAAGTAGAAAGATAGTCAGAGACGCACTTCAGAAAAAGTTGTTTGAGCTACACAAGAAAAAATTCCCAACGTTTCCAGTACCGTTGTGTTATAGACCATTGGATACACGAAAGCAGAATATTGAAGTTGAAATTCCAGGCCAGACGGAGAAACAGATTCTAGTGTTAAATGATATTGTGCTAGTTGATATCAATGCTGTAGAAGATGCATTATGCGCTGATAAATCACCATGGACGCTTGGTTATGTAACAACAATACACTCGTCACAAGGATTGACCATCACGGATACAATTGTTTGGATAGTTGATAATCGCATTGAATGGTCAAATTTAGTCTATCTCTCAGTGTCCAGAGTAGGACGAATAAATCAACTACGAAGGATTGTTTTCGATGATGATTTTAATGCAAACGATGATAGCACTGATATTAGCATCATTAATAAAAAACTCTCTGGTTACAAATAGCAGGACAAAAAAACCCAACGAGAATTTGATATAGATGCTGAAGTAATAATCGCATTAAAAGAACAACAGAATAATCACTGCGCCAGTTGCAATTGTATAATGCACTGGCAGTATTCGGATAAAGACCCTCGACAATTCACCGTAGACAGAAAAAATAACAGTCTTGGTCATGTCAGAAACAATGTGATGTTGACCTGTCTTGAGAGTAATAGACGTAACGGTGCTAGTTAAGACCATGCGGCGGTAATTGAGTATCGTCCGGAATGACTTGTAGTTGTTCGCGTGTAAAACCACGCTGAGGTGCAGTTGAATCCAATCTGTAGATTGGAGGTCTACCAGTTGATCGCGTTATGGTTGAAATTTTATGCGTAGTAACACTCCATATAGGATCAGTAGCTCTTCTTTTACCACCTTCAAGTTCTCCTGGTTCGTATAAATATCTCACAGTAACATCACCGAGAAGTGGCTGAGTGCCAACCCGCTGTGGTTGTTCGGGTATATATTTTTTATTGCAATATTTGGTTTCATATTAATAGTTCGAGTAATCTCGTTATTTAACGCTGCAACTACACTCGGTAACCTTTGGACCCATTCACGAGATCGTTTTTCTTGGATGAATTTTTTTGCATATTGATATCCAAATAACCGTTCTGCAAAAGTTAGATTAAATCGTTCTACAATTGCCTGATCACGATGTAACGCAGTATGTCCCCGTCGTATTGTAACATTATGAGTTTTCATTGTTGATAGAACAGCACCTTAAAACTCTTTGCCAGGATCAACTTGTAATAGATTTGGCCATCTTAGAGGACCTCGTCGATAAATCCTTTCAAATGCAAAAGCGACTTCAGTAGCTGACTTTGTTTTCAATGGTTCTGCTTGTTTAAATCGACTCGCAATATCAACTACAGTTAGCGCGTATTCGTAACCATGGTCATGTGGTAAAAACAATAAATCAGCCTGATGAACTTCATTGGGTACGGTAACATTAAAATGAGAATAATTAATTTGTTTAGGCGGTGGTAGATAAATTTGCCATATAGCTTGTTTGGATAACCAATCTTCCGCAGTGGAATTTTTCACTTTTGCAGCGTTAGCGAGTTATTGATTGCTGATTTACCCCTCCAGTATCCTTTCGGAGAATAATAAATAGATTCCATACTATAAAAACACTAGTGTTTTTAATTACCAGCACCTAACACCAATTTGCCTTTCATAGCTGATTTGACCAACCATGAAGCCAATTTTTCTTTGAAGGATTTATCGGGAATAGCATTTAACGCATGAATTAATTTTACATCCGCGAGATGTCTTTGTTGCAAATTATTGCTTTTATATGCAACATCATGAGCATGACATGCCTTATCAATAGCATTTATCGGATACTCACCAGGCCGGGGCTGATCTTGATCATCAAGTCTGAGATCTAATCTCGTTCCGGGACCACAGTAGCTATATCCTGGAAGGTGTTGTTCTCCAGGGTATTTTGCCCATGGGGTTCCGGTGAGTTTTCCCAATTTGGCTGCGATATCACCTCCGTGTCGCTTTTTTTTAAAGAAATAATTCGAAATTTTTTTTGTACCACATTTTACACACTTACCAGTAAATTCCGATCTGTTATTTTTAGTTGTAATCGTCGTCGCATCATTTGTACTAGTACGCTATTTACATTTAACACAATATAGATCCATAATTTATGTATAGCGTTATGAATATAATTGATTTTTCAGCGACTAAAAGAAGAGAACTGGTGAAACACCACGCAGCGCTTCCGAATTCTGTCCGTGCCATTATAATCGGACCATCTGGATCGGGTAAAACACAATTGCTGCTTATTTAGATAATGCGATTTATGAAGTCGGATAAATTATATTTAGTTGCTCCATCCGTAGATGATCAACGGTGCTATGAAGTGCTAAAATATTATAATGAGAATGCATCAGAAATTAAAGGTGAAAGTGTAATCGACTTTATAACAGATATTGATGATGCGCCTAGCGTAGATGACCTCGATGGAGACATAAACAATCTTGTAGTGTACGATGATGTGATGTTAGATAATCAAAAAAAACCCTGCTAGAATATTTTCACGAGGTAGGCATAAAAACACTGACGTGATATATGTCACTCAACGCTACACTCAGATTCCAAAAGTGATTCGCGATAACTGCAATATTCTTGCTGTATTCAACGGCGTTGATACACATACGCTACGAAATATTTGACAGACATGGTGTTCTGATATGGACTTCAATGGATTCAAAAATTACTTTAGTCATGCTCAGTCAGTCCCACATGGATTTATAACAATAAATTTACACGACCCTCGGTCACGATATCGTATTGGACTTGATCAAATATTCGGTTAAATCATTTGTATTAACCCTGAAATCCTTCCAGCGGGGGAGGGCTATGACAACAATGATAGCAAATATTGGCAGCAATTTGAGGGTGGTTATGACAACATATTTACGACAAAATCGCTAAGGCTCCATTTGTAAAATGGGGTCTTTATTATTTTTTTGGTTGAAATATGAGATTTCGTAGGAAGGCTCTATTGGGCATTCTGAGGCTTTAATCGATTTTGTTGCAAAATTTTGTAGGGTTCACCCTCCCTGCTGCTATATATATATATATATATATATATATATATATATATATATATATATATATATATATATATATATATATATATATATATATATATATAATTTTTATTGTTTCTTTTCTTCATGATTATATGTTATAAATAATGGTATTTTGGACTTAACCTTGTCCATTCTCAAGTTTATCGTTTTCCTAACCAGTAATTTTATTTTGTAAACAAATAATACGGAGTTATTATTTTTCTATGAGCGTCGGTTAACTATTAGGACCACGATCAACATAGGTAAATATATTTATTTCGGTCTAGGTCTAGGACATTGGAATTCCCTCACACAAAACCTGTTATACCTAACCTGTTATACCTGATGTTTGCCATGTTCTTTATCATAATTTTGGTAAACGATTTCATCTTGTTGACAACTTTGAATATTCTAGAAATAAACTTGGGAGCCTCATCCAGGATCTATCTTTTTTATCTTAGCTTGCGAATAATGTTGGTTACGTGAGAAAGGATTCATTTTTACATTTAACATCTGAGGCAGAATCAGTCTTATTGCTGTGTTCACTATTTCATTTGTGTGGAATTATTTGTTTAAATCATTATTCGCTGGAACTACAAAGTGCTCATCTATAATATTCTTGGACTATTACATTTAATTGGAATTATAGTGATTTCAAACAATAACAATTTTAGATCAAATTATTGCTATAAATCAAAAGCCAAATTACCAAGTTTAAGGCACATAATAACATTCGATACTGGAACTTATTTGGAATACCATTGGAATTCAGTTGGAACATTATACATTTGGACTTGTGATACATATTTAGAACTGTTTGGGATTTAAATCGCATTATTGTAAGTTCCATTAAATTTTGACGTTGACTTCTCGGGAAATAAATTATATACTGAATTTTATAAAACCTGTTGAGTGTCTCTCCTTTTTACTTATTTTATGACCATCATGTCGTAATAATGGACAAATAAACAGATAAGAACTTATATGACTGACAAAATAGTAAACAGTTAATTTGTTTTCATATTTTAATGTTATACTTGGCAATAGGTGCAACGTATTAAATGTATGAATGGTAATAGCCATAAAATGCAATGAAAACCGTTGCAAGCATCTCAGACTGGTCTGTAATGTCCATACACTGGTCTGTACATGTCCATACAATGACATTTATTTTACGTATTAAGTCTTTCAGACTGCTATGTACATGTCATTGAAATGAAAGTTGTCTTAAGCCATTCAGATTGCTATGTACATATCCATGCAATGAAAATTGTCTTAAGCCTTTCAGACTGCTATGTAGATCTCAATACAATGAAAATGGTATTAAGCCTTTCAGACTGTTATGTAGATCTCAATACAATGAAAGTGGTCTTAAGCCTTTCAGACTGCTATGTAGATCTCAATACAATGAAAATGGTATTAAGCCTTTCAGACTGCTGTGTAGATCTCAATACAATGAAAATGGTCTTAAGAATTTCAGACTGCTATGGAGATCTCAATACAATGAAAATGGTCTTAAGCCTTTCAGACTGCTATGGAGATCTAAATACAATGAAAATGGTCTTAAGCCTTTCAGACTGCTATGTAGTTCTCAATACAATGAAAATGGTCTTAAGTCTTTCAGACTGCTATGGAGATCTAAATACAATGTAAGTGGTCTTAAGCCTTTCAGACTGCTATGTAGATCTTAATACAATGAAAATGGTCTTAAGCCTTTCAGACTGCTATGTAGATCTCAATACAATGAAAATGGTCTTAAGCCTTTCAGACTGCTATGTAGATCTCAATACAATGAAAATGGTCTTAAGCCTTTTAGACTGCTATGTAGATCTCAATACAATGAAAATGGTATTAAGCCTTTCAGACTGTTATGTAGATCTCAATACAATGAAAGTGGTCTTAAGCCTTTCAGACTGCTATGTAGATCTCAATACAATGAAAATAGTATTAAGCCTTTCAGACTGCTGTGTAGATCTCAATAAAACAAAAATTGTCTTAAGCCTTTCAGACTGCTATAGAGATCTAAATACAATGAAAATGGTCTTAAGCCTTTCAGACTGCTATGGAGATCTCAATACAATGAAAATGGAATTAAGCCTTTCAGACTGCTATGGAGATCTAAATACAATGATAATGGTCTTAAGCCTTTCAGACTGCTATGTAGATCTACGTCACTACTCGCACTCTCTAAACAACAAGATGAATGTCCCAGTATGGAAACTTAGCAGTTTGAGTTTCGAATGTTTTCCAATACGGTGTGCAAATTATAAAATCAGGTTTTAATATATGTCAAACTTTTATCATCTAGTAATTTAATTATACTTATGCACGCGCCGAAATTCCACTTGAATTGCTTTTTAAACAATGCATTAGGCATACATTGCGTTTTATTTTATGTCTGTGGACACCTCTACTAATTTTTTCGAGCACTATCGAGTGGTGACGTTTTCTTGATCCCGACCTTGATTCGGTTGGCCAAAAAAAAGTATTGTAATTGTTGATCTTGATTCATTGTGCCTGCATACTAATGACATTCTTTGATCTTGATTATTGTGTCCCAACATCCCAATAATACTGTGTGAGCTTGATTAATTTGGCCCTACCTAGTAATGACCTTGTTAATTAGTATGGCACTCGATAGTAATGACATTGTATGGTCTCACTTAGTAACGCCCTAGGTCTTGATTAGTTTGGACCTGCTTAGTATTAGCATTGTTTGGTCTTGACTAATTTGCTTCAACGTACTAATGAAAGTGTTCCATCGCCTACATCAACATATACAAAAGAATTCTTTTAGAAAGAAAATATCGTCGGTACTAATTTTGAAAGGTGTCATTTTGATTCAGCTGTTGGGATTAATATTTGTGGTAATCGAATCGAATTCCAGGCATGTTCCAGATGAAAACTAAAACGTAACTGTCCCCTTTTGCATTAATTATAATATATATATATATATATATATATATATATATATATATATATATATATATATATATATATATATATATATATATATATAATGTTGATTGCTTTTTGTTCTATTTTATCAAATCTTAGCAGGGTTATTTTGCTTTGTTTTTCAAGCTTTTTTTTAAAAAATATACTGATCAGGTTTCTAATTCTACGTATGTGTAATATTTTTGAAGACAACTCGTTCAATAATGATCTCATACCTCCGGTGGCAGAGTCATAATTAGATGCAGTTAACCTGACAGAGTCATAATTAGATGCAGTTAACCTGACAGAGTCATAATTAGATGCAGCTAACCTGGCAGAGTCATAATTAGATGCAGCTAATCTGGCAGAGTCATAATTAGATGAAGTTAACCTGACAGAGTCATAATTAGATGCAGTTAACCTGGCAGAGTCATAATTAGATGCAGCTAACCTGACAGTCATAATTAGATGCAATTAACCTGACAGAGTCATAATTAGATGCAGCTAACCTGGCAGAGTCATAATTAGATGCAGCTAACCTGACAGAGTCATAATTAGATGCAGTTAACCTGGCAGTCATAATTAGATGCAGTTAACCTGGCAGTCATAATTAGATGCAGTTAACCTGGCAGTCATAATTAGATGCAGTTAACCTGGCAGTCATAATTAGATGCAGTTAACCTGGCTGGTGGCTTTTGGATCATTCAATTTCATCTTGTAAAATGTGAAATGTAGGTCCCAAACTGTAACAACATAGTCTAATATAGGTCAATAGTTCTTGTGACCCTAAAATTATTTATATTTCATTGAGATTATAAAGAAGTAACTTGCATTTAGTATGATATGCTGGTTTTGTACTTGTTGTATGGCATTTTTTGTTGGCGTCTGTACATGTTTTAATTTAGGTCCACTTGCACAATTATCATGCACACTAGTATAGTCTCCCGATATTCTGCTAGGTTCCATTGATGTTTAGCATACACATTCATATACAAATAGGCTAATGTCTGACCCAAATCAAATCATAACATCATGGATGCGAAAAGGAAAAAAAAAAAAACAGTCCAAGTACTGTGCCTTCACGTGATTCAGAAGCTAACTTGGACCAAGATTTTGGAACCATTAATTACACACAATGCTTTGGAAACAGAAAAAGTGTAAATCCAGCATTTTCCTGCAATTCAATATTAAATACAACTGCTTGTTAACAATCAAATGGGGCAAAATGTGGGGGTGGGTGAGGGTGGGTGGGGGTGGATGGGTTGACGAGGCGGGGCACTGTATCAAAAGCTTATTCTGATGATTTTAGAATATACAATATGACCACCCAGTTTACAAACGAACACCTAGTGAGTGATGCTTGGAAGTAATTATTTGTCACTGCTCTGTCACCTTCTTTTAACAGTGTACCTATGGTAACATCAGACCAATCTTTTGCGATATTGTAAATTTGTAAAGATTGTTGGCATGGGGAAAATTGCAGGAGGCTGTAACTGCTGTAATCAAAATTCTACTTCAACATTTCATTATGAGGGCATACATTTATGGGCTAAAATGATTGTGTGAAAGCTAAAAGATGAAACAAATTTATATATATATATATATATATATATATATATATATATATATATATATATATATATTATGTCTATAAAGCACTGTGATGTGTCAAATTTTGAAAACTCTTAGAAGCTTTGGTTAAAGGAATTGTATCAAAGTCAACTTAATTAAAGTAGAAAGGGCTAGAGACAGATGATTATTTCCATTTCATCTCTGAACGGCAAAAGGGAATTCGTTCTAGCCGACGTAACATGACTGAGTCAGATGCTATTGTACAAGAGAATGACATAAGACTCTTTCCCAAAATCGACCGGGGAAGGGCGGCAGCTGGCTATAGATGATTGTTCAAAGTAAATGATTAATTACGGCATGATTAGTTGTTTAGTTGTCTTGTCAATCCAAAAATTCTACGGAACAGGTTTAGGATACAGTCTATTTCGATTGGTTAATATGCATTTATGGGCGTAACTCTGTAAGAAATTAAAGGTTTTACTTTAGGAAAATTCTTTAGTCTTTAATCTTTCGCGAGGAAAGTTAAACGATTCCGGGAAGAGCGTGTAAGACGTTATCTCGTGATTTGGCAGTAAAGCGGGAGGTTTGTCTCAGCGAGTAGGCAAACTCTACATTCTGAATTCGTAAAAAGTACGTTTTCATTATAGAGTAAGGGGCCAGATAGTTGTCTCAGTTAGGAGACGGACTATACGTGAGGTTCGTGGAAACGAATAAAGAAACGACAAAAGGTACGCAATCTTAGTTTCCCGATTTTAATATGTTATTTCATTTGTTGATCTATTTTAGATGTATTCTTGATATGATGTATGTATGATTTCATTTTGCTTGATTTTAGTGAAATGCTAGTCATGACATTTTATTCTTTGATTTCCTAATTATCAATTCATTTGGAGAATTTGCAAGATTGAATGTAATTAAAATTTCATTAGATTAGTTGACAAGATTGCATGTAATTGAATCTTGAATACATAGGAGTGATTAGGAATTTAAATGAATTAAGCTTAAGGAATGATGGGTAATGTTTCATAGTTTATAGATTAACTCTGTTTAGAATGAGTATGATCTAACATTACATGTATACCATATACTAGTTTGTAATATTTAATTGATCACTTAAGTGTATATCTATATGCTAGTTTGTAATATTTAATTGGTCGAGTAAACTATTTTAGAATAGTTAGATCTGGAGGTCTAAGCCGTATGTAACTTAACAGAGTAAGAAGTCAAGGAGGGTTACATACGGGTTCATACGGCTGAGTTGAATTTAATTGACCATCCCTAGCGTGATCCGAATTGAGGTCAGGACAAGCATTGACCGTTTATGTAAACATAAGAGTTAGGGAGCAATGAGTTACTGCGGCAGAATTTATGCCTTTTGTTTCTGAGCCGAATTAATGTTAAAATACAGATATACCTGAGAATGTGACCTATTGTTTATTGTGAGACATTTTATTTATTGAAGGAAACAGTTTTCCTGGATTCACATGAGAAATCCCTGAACAATCACATGACCAGAACAAATTCTACGCAGAAATCTAAGTCCAGAGAAGATTGTTAAGTCAGAGTTCGATGGACAAGAGTCCAAGATGAAAAAGCTAGACAAAGATCGACGGAGCAGGGACGAACGGAAGTCTTGATGTTCGCATAAAATAGGTGATGAAGTCTCTCATCGTTGCACTCAAAGGTGACATCTCATTGGCAATGAAGATAGTAATTTATCGTTGAAAGTAATTTTACATTTTAAGAAATTTGTATTGTCTTTTTATTTGAGTACATGTTAGTACCATTTTCCTTCTTTTGTAACCAAGTCATTGATTTCTTTTCATTTTAAATTCTGTTGATAAACTGATTAAATTTTATATTTGTTCATTGAAGGGGGCTCGTTTTGTTATTTCTTCAATATACTTGTTCAGTGATCTGCATTCTTTTTTCTATCTATCAACACTGGGTAAAGTACACCGCGGAGGTCATTCCCTAGCAACGAACCGTAGTGAAAGAGGTTGGTGTGTTTTGATCGCTGTCAATCCCCCACAAGCACAATAGGGATAGATTTTGGTTACATTTAAAACTAGGCTTAAGAGTACTTTCTACTTTAGTTTTAACATTTGTTATTCTGTTCCGAATTTAACATGTAGTCAAAGTAATTGTACTTATATTTTATATCCACCATATTAGTTTACATTCCAATTTGTCAATTCCTTTCTGTTGAAAATCTAATTACTGATCTCTTCAGTTGCGTCAATACGGTTGGTGTCACCCCCAGTGGAGTAACTCATGGTGTAACCCCCATGGACCCCATTTCTGCACAAAAGTTCAAAACTTTTATAAATTGCCACATTGATGGACCTCCTTCATGCATAACAATTCAAAAAATTTATAGACAGTCATTTTGGTGTCATCCCCTCTAATGGTGTCACATGGTGAGGTCCGCACACCCTAGTACGCCCATAGTGACGCCACTGGATTTCATCATTAAAAAAGTACAGCAAGATAAAACCGTTAGCACTATGTTTTTACTCACGCCATCCGATAATGTAGCAGGTCAAAATGAGAGCTTTCTCCGTGCTAAATGCATACACCATGATACTGTTAAGGTACAGTCCCTCACAGAACATCCAAAGGAAGTTACTGACTGTAAAATACTGGGTCACTACGTGTAGCACTTGGCACCAACCCTGAAGTTACAAAAAGTCCAATTACGAAATTATCATGATAAACGATGAAAAATGCATTATTACATTCGTCACTGGAATTTTCCACATTTGGTTACTCTTGCTTGTTAGCAACGAACCAAACCTCATTTCGAACTTTTGAAAGCATTACTTGATTTGACATGATATATTTCACCGTAAAATAAAACATTTATTTATGTTGAATTTCCATTAGCTTTAAGTTGTGAAGATATTAATTTTTTTAAATATAAACATTCATTAATTTGTTTGAATCGTTTCATAAAGTCATCATATATCACTTACTTTACACATATTCTGTTTAGCATACATTCTCTTCAAAAACCGCATTTATTAATTTTCTGGTTCCCTGTTTACCGTAGTTCGTTAATACTTTTAGAATTGTGAAATAAGAAGAAAATATGCAATTTTAATTTCAGCAAGTTGCAGATATTGCTAGACACATTTTGATGCGTTTCCAATATTGGCTGAGTTCTATAGACAAACATTATTAATTATTCATTTCAGGAATTTATGAAATGCCGTCGGCCCGTACATGGCGTTACTAGGGATGGCGTCACCTAGTACGGTAACTCATGGTGTCACTCCCATGGACTTCCTCCTGTGCAAAAATTCAAACGTTTTATAGACAGTCATGTGCGGTAATTCATGTTGTCATCCCCAAGGACCTTCTTCCTGTACAAATAACAAAAATTTTATAGACATTCATTTTGGTGTCACCCCTTCTGATGGTATCACCCGGGACGGTCTGCACCCCACGCACCTCTCAAGTGACCCCATAGCTTCTGTATACATCTTTATTACACTGACGTAGGCGTCTCAATTTCCCAAACAAGACCTTACACGTTCAGAGTCTCGACGATGGAGACAATTAGAATGAAAATAAGCACAACTACTGAACGTGAACAATGCAAATTAAAAGCTTAGCAATTTAAATAACTAACTAACTAACTAACTATATATATATATATATATATATATATATATATATATATATATATATATATATATATATATATATATATATATATTTCAAGTCTGTCCGTCTATCTATCTATTTATTTATATAGGGATGTATGTATGCATATATGTATGCATTTAGGCATTAATGTATGTATGTAGGCATGTATGCATGTCTGTCTGTATGTCTGCCTACCTGCATGTATGCATACATGATTGCATGCAAGCATGGTATGTATGTATGTATGTAGGTATGTATGCATATATATATATATATATATATATATATATATATATATATATATATATATATATATATGTATATATGTATTGCTAAGTATATGTGATTAAATTTTTTGTGTGGAAGTTTTAATATTCTTTTTATTTCTTTTTTGTTTTATTGTAGTTTATGGTAATGAATATTTTGTCGGATTCGGGATTCTTTTTCAGTAGTGATATTATTTTAACAAAGTTTGTTCATTTAAGACGAATAAGTATTATGTGAAAATTATATTTCAGTTCGTCTTGGGCTCGCAGCAATGTCAACATGAAGTTAATATGAATGGTCAGTATCAGTGGCATACTATTTTCCGTGACCACTATTGGTTCTTAGGTAGCGCTCACCAGTTATTATGTACTTTTGAGAGAATGATGTATGTAAGGTGAAATTGTTTGCATTTAAAACATGCACAGTGTCGAATGTTGGCATACTTCTATGCTACTTTCATGTAATGTGGCTGACATTTCTTTGGATATTGTACTTTTGGAAATTGTAATTAATTGATCTTAGTACGTCGCTAACTTGAATGACTGCTCCTTTGTGCTCCAAAAGTAAACCCGAATTTGTCTAAAGTACACTATCATTGGCAGCTATTAAAATAGGGAAAATTAATTATGCCCGACTAGATAATACTAGCTTCTGAAATGCAATAAATCAATGACCAAATAAATAAAGAAAATGTAAAAATAAGTTATCGGCTCTTTATTTTACAATTTACTTCCGATGTTTTGGAAGTGAAAATGAGAAAGTGGAGCTAGCGCTTTTATGAAAGATGCAAATCTTCAGTAAGGCCAATCTGTATGCTCTTTAACTCATATTACACTCATCAATCAAACAATACCTAAGATATAAAAAGTCTGTTTTAAATAGTCAGTATAACTAGTGAGGAAACCCGGGGAAATTCATTTTCTTTAATATTCTAACCCTATTCTAAATACCAAACTGTAGAGTGTCAAATTGGTCTACGTGCTCAAGCTAGTGTAGTAAGAGACAACAATGACAATCTCGCGAGACTTGAAATGTTGTCTGGGGTTTTAAAAAAGCAATCCTAATATTTTTCGGGCAGAGTTATAATAACACCTTGAAGAACAAGGTGTATTATTTTTTATTTTCTGCCAGATTGTTTGTTCTTCGTCTAATATTTGGATTTAATAATTTATTCCCCTTGAAACTCATCTAGTTGACTTTTTAATAAAAAAGCTGAAAGATATTCATGGAAATTTATTCTGGAATTTTTCAGATAAAGACTGTGATTCAAGAGAGGAATTTTTGTTATTCGTATATTGGACCACATCTGACGTCATCACCTTCCATATTTATATATCGTCGGGACTCGAACCTGGATTCTAAAAGGACTATTTAGTGATAGGACTTGTTTTCATTCTTAGGTTCTTATAATCAAATTGTGGATTATATTCACAAACTAAGTCAGTACCAATCTTTACATTGTTTTCTAGGGAAATAAATTGTTTTGTTATAATATACAAAGCTTGTTGGCTTTCACTCTTTTCTTTTTTGCTGAGTACGAGCCCTTGTCACATAACAGTATGTATGTATGTATGTATGTATGTATGTATGTATGTATGTATGTATGTATGTATGTATGTATGTATGTATGTATGTATGTATGTATGTATGTATGTATGTATGTATGTATGTATGTATGTATGTATGTATGTATGTATGTATGTATGTATGTATGTATGTATGTATGTATGTATGTATGTATGTATGTATTAGTTTCTTGATCTAGCATTTTGTCTGTAATAGCTTTTATATTACGAGATATTTTCCATAGGGAATGATGTGAAAAAAAAAACCGCACTGCATGATGGGTAGACTGTAGAAGGACATAATTTTTATCGCTTTTACGTTTTATTATGATAAAATGTATAATATAGAGTGCGGTAAGCAAAGATGATTCAACTAAATAAATGTGGTAACAAAAGCTTACTTACCGGATTTTCGAGCTGTATATTTCCATCCAGTGCTACAGTTAAATAGTACAGCAGCCATGACACACCAGTGAACACGTAGGAGACGAATAAGTTTTTATGGATGGTTATTCTATCACATCTCAGCTGCCTGTAAGAAATAAATCTCAAGTTTTATCAAATTTATCACGGCCACTCTTCTTTGCTGTCTTATTCTTATGCCTAAGTCTCTATTTTATGTACATTTATTTAATTGTTTATTTATAAGCTTTACATTTCGTAATTCCTTTACACGCTTTGGTAATGTAGCATTGTTTTCTAGACTTGACCTTATTCAAAATTTTACCTCAGTTCTGTTTGACGGGATTGACTTAATTTTTATTTTTCATTTCATTGATGTAAACAAGTAATACTAGAAAAATTGTAAATAGTTGCTGACCTTTGCTCAAAAATCAGTGAGAGCTTTGGTCAACAGTTTTGGAAACAACATTTTGTATCTTTCTTAGAGTAAGAATCATTAAGTTTAGTCAAGGTCATACCGTGACTATGTGACAAATAGCATAGTACTAACTTTTTCTTTTTTTTCTAGAAGAATAGACATCTGACCCTCATCCGGGAATCAGTTTTGCGTCTTATTTAGTGCATAATTGTTGCTTTTGACAGAAATTTGACAGCTAGGCTCCAAACAATTGACACATTAAGTTGTTATTATGTTGTGACCAATTTTGGTTGAAATTTTATTTTCTTTAAAAGATTAAATGCAAGTGATTCTTTTCCCTGGAAATAATAAGTCTTTAGACAAAACTCTTGGATAAAGACATTTATTGGAAGTTATATTGAATTCAAAACTTGAATATGTTCTGCGATTTAACAAAGGACTGATGACACAGCAGCAATTCGCTGATCATAACAGACGTCATCGCTTGCTATTTTGGATTTCATCGAGACTCGAACAGAGTTTCATTCTTGACGTTCTATTATTACCAGCACTACTATTTTTATATCTTGGATTATTTTTGGATTTAATTCGTAAAACCGTAAGTTCTTTTTTTCTTAATTTTTCACTTTGTATTCTAGGGAAAAAATTAAATTTTAAATTTAACTAAGCTTGTCTTCAATCTTTTCTTACTTATTAAGAGCGTATACTCGTAACAATATGACTTTGTCTCTGAAAACCTATCTTACGATTATTATATGACTCTGTCGTTTGATTTAATATTTAGGTATCTTTTTAGTAGGCTTGAAATTAACTTAGACCATACAAGCCGAGGTGGGGCTCCGGTAGCTGAGTTGTTTTAGGCGCTTGCCTTTTACCAATGAGTGCCACATAACCCCGGTCCACGTGGGTTCGAATGTTCGCTACCGAAATGTGATTAAGAGAGAAAATCTGCCAGTCACTTCCGGTGTTATTTTACAGCTTCTTTCTCAAACATATATACTAGCCAACAAGTATAGCATATATATATATATATATATATATATATATATATATATATATATATATATATATATATATATATATATATATATATATATATATATATATATATATATATATATAATTTATTACAAACAATACTATCATACAGGTTAGAGAAACTAAATCCGTACTCTACCGAGTTTCGAACCCAGGTCTGCGAGTAAATGGCACCCATCGCCTTGCCTGCTCGCACGAGCCTATATAACACCGATTCAGTGTCATCATTTTTGGTGATGCGTGCTTCGTCGTGACGGTATATGGGCTGGTGTGTGCAGGGAAGGCGGTGGTTGCCATTTACTCGCGGACCTGGGTTCGAAACTCGGTAGAGTACGAATTTAATTTCTCTAACCTGTATGATAGTACTGTTTGTATTAAACTATTATTTCTGCCCATTATTATTAAGATTCTACTACAGAATCTAGGGATAGCAGTCTGTTCTGTCGTGTATATATATATATATATATATATATATATATATATATATATATATATATATATATATATATATATATATATATATATATATATATATATATATATATATATATATATATAATTAGTGAATGGCGCTACCGTAGCGTCAATGGGAGTTATCATTAAAAACCAGCGTGGGGTACTATAGCGTCAAGATTTTTGGCGTCAAATGGCACAGCCGTGCCTTTATAGCGTCAAGGGAAATTTTGTATTAGCACACCCTGGGACTGTATAGCGTCAAGAGAAATGGTCCCAGGTAGCATGACGTCACGGTACTGGACACTTGTCAACAGTGTATCAATGTGCAAGTACTGTGACGTCAAGCATTCGTCAAGTACTGTGCCATCAAGCGTTCGTCGTGTTAGTGAATGTAGTGAAATGTATGTTTTATAACTTATACAGGCAATTTGTTATTGAAAAGTATAATCTTTTCGAGACATGGAAAGTGGCCCTGAAAAGGGCCTTTGTTTTCTTCTTCTTGTTCTTCTTCTTGTTCTTCTTCTTGTTCTTGTTCTTGTTCTTGTTCTTGTTCTTGTTCTTGTTCTTGTTCTTCTTCTTCTTCTTCTTCTTCTTCTTCTTCTTCTTCTTCTTCTTCTTCTTCTTCTTCTTCTTCTTCTTCTTCTTGTCTGCATTTCTTCCACCATTGTCTAACTTTCTCTAAAATTCCTCTCTTTTTCTTTTTTACTTCTTCTTCGTATGGCATCCAGTCTGGATGTCCCATATCTCTAAACTTTTTTGTATCTTCATCCAATTTTCATTCAGTTTTTCAAAGTCTTTTTTCTTCTTTTGGTTTTCTTTCTCTTTTCTTTCTTTTGCCCAGGTCTCCTTAATTTTCTTGACCTCTTCTTCCAGTATTTGTTTGATATTGTCTTCGCCTTTCTTCATGTGATCTACACCTTTTTCACAAAATCCCACTCTGTTAAATGGAAGATGTCTTCCATATAGCATCTCGCTTGGATAACATCTTCTAGAATCTCTTTCAAGGTCCCCACTTTGAAGTATTTTAAATTGACGATTCCTCGTATTTTGTCTGCTTCTTTTATGGTTATCAATTGTAACTGATTACTGGTTACTCTTAGTTTGTTTATCAAGTTCTCAGTACTTGTTAACTTCCATTCTTGGTTAAGTTTGTCCTGTTCGTGCACTCCATCCACGATCCAATGCAAAGTATCTCTTAACTGACTAAATAGCTCTAGACATCCAGTCATTTTGTATTCTGTGTAGAATGGCACGAATGGTGAACACTAGGGTTTTATATACGTAAAGCACGGACGTGAATGAAAACATCCCTTAAACTCACTTCACATATGATATACCATCTTATCAACGAAAGAGAAGCACAAAAACACACCCTATACTATCTCATCAACGAAAGAGAAGCACAAAACACACCCTATACCATCTCATCAACGAAAGAGAAGCATAAAACCCAAAATATACCATCTCATCAATGAAAGAAGAAGCACAAAACCCAAAATATACCATCTCATCAACGAAACGAGCAGCACAAATCATACCCTACACCATCTCATCAACGAACGCGAATGTAAACACACACACATCTTTATTGAAGTGAGTGTTTATAGTTACACTTCACTATATTCACACAAGTTGGCAAAATGGCAAATTAAATAGTATTTCTTTTCTAGAGATTTGGTTAGCCCTGAAAAGGGCTGTTCTATTGAACTTTAATGACACCTGGCTAATGCTGACATCTTCCAGGACGAGCACCGCACACACATCGTCGGCTCCAGTCATTCTCCCAATTTATTCCTCTGACTTGCAGAGCAAACGGCGCTTGAGTGGCTTCACTATCCCACTCCTCCGTTTGTGGAATAGTGAAGACCTGCTGAACTTCTTGTCTTCGTGGCCAGAGTCGGGGATGAATAACTGGTCTCTGCAGTGTAACTGCTGCTGCTGCTGGAGGTGTCCTCACCTCAGGTAGCACCTCACACACGAGTTTTACCATGGGGTGCAGCAAGATCCCTCGCTGGTTCTCTATCTCCTCTTCTTTCTTCTTTGTATCCTCCACTTCTTTCAGTCTGGCTTCTTCTTTGTAAGCATCCATAGTCAGTTCGTCCAGGAGACGTCTGGCACACTCCAGGTGTCTTTGGAGTTCAATAAGTTTTGAAATTCTTTCGCTCATCTTTAATGTGAACAGGTCCACAATGGGAGCTAGACTGACGCGTGTTCGCGTTTATATCCTTGGAGAACGGACGTGATGGAAAACACCCCCTAACCTTTTTATTATGATATGAAACGCGCGGACTTAAAAGAAGTTCTCACGTTCTCTTTTGACTTACCAACAGAGTCAGCTTTTTTGTATGTTGTTGGACAAGACAGAGAGAAAAGGGTGGGTTTTGTTTGTTTTGTTTTACTGATCCCCTAAAAATTGAAGTGTTTATAGTCACACTTCTAAAATTTTAATTTTTTTTAGGCAAATGAAAGAAGTATATCTTTTCGAGAGTCTTGGGTAGCCCTGAAAAGGGCTGATTGTTTTTTTTTGACGAAGAGTAATGGCAATCTTTGTTCAATTTTACTGTCTAAGATTGCAACCCCGTCTGGCAGCAGGTTTTCCTACACGATAAGGTCTGCTTCTGCGAAAAGAGAAAGAGAAGTCTTTGGTGTCTATTCGACAGTCCACAAGTCCTTTGTCTGGTTCTTGTTGTTGATATTGTTGTTGTTGCTGCTGCTGTTGCTGCTCTTCTCTTTGCCTCTTCTGAATTCTGTATTTCTCGGTCCATTCTTATTTTTCTTTCTCAATTTCCTCTCTAAAGACATTCTCTATGAGATCTTGGGCTATAGAGAGCATTCTGACATTCTCTATCTCTTCAGGCTTCGGTATCAGGTTTAGCCTGACACGATGTAATTGAACGTAAGCTTCGTTGAGTTTAGCTAGTCTGGAAGGCATCTTCGTAGTTTGACGAGTCAACAGTGAATGGTCAGACTGAAGACCCGTTCGATTTATATAGTACAAGCGCGGACGGGATAGAAAACATCCCTACTGAGTTTTAGTTATTGAAACGTGAGGATAGCTCATGTCATGAGGAGGGATAGAGAGAAAGTCAAAGATCATATATTCAAACTGTGTTTGTTTATAATTAAACAAACAACAGACACGTTTTTCTTCAAAATACAACATTTTTTTATTCAACTAACAATGAATAGAATTAACAAGCAACAAGGAACAAACAGCATTTCAATTTAAAATACAAATTATTTTTGACAAGATTGACAACGTTGTGAAATCATGTGAGATTTCCATTGATTCATATCATGAGGCCATTGATGTACACTACGTTTTCTAGCTAAAGACAAAGGATAACCATAACGGTCACAAAACCATCGATCTACTTTTTCATCATTTCTAGAAGAGTCACGATCAAAAAAAGTGACTAAATGTTCTAAAGAATGTCCCAGACTGCGATGATGAATAAAAAACACACAATATTGTCCACACACCATAGAATCGTTGCTTTGTAACTTCACATTATTGAATAATGTCGTCTGGGCATTTCTTCTCATAAAGTCAATGATATCGTCTTCCAAAGGTGGTAATCCATACGAATCAAAATACTCCACACAATTGACTTGAGAAAAGTACACGGCTACCCAGTGAGTTCCTGGAAGATGACTGTCGTCTGTGTTGATGACATAAGCTTGGTGGTCTTGAGTTTTGCGATGTGGTAGTTCATCTTTAGCACACACCACAGGATTCCAAGAAGCAGTATACGAACTGTTATTCAAAAGGTAATAAAGTTCCCAGGTATCCATTTTTCTGCTTGTTTTGTTTCTCTTGTTTTTTTTCTTCACAGGTGATGATAAGTCTGACTGATTCTGACTTTTTGCTTGAAAAGTTCTGACAAGTAACCGTTTCTTCGCCTGGTTTCCCAGCTCTGGGCTAAGAGAGCTTCGATGTGATAGATCTCTCGAGTAGTCAGTGGAGGACAGGAATGATCATACAAGCCTTTATACCACTCATGCAACACGGTTTCTTCTGCGGTGAGACTCCAAGCTTCGTCCAGATACTCGTCCAATGTTTCTTCTTGACTCATCATTAGACATTTATCGTGTTGAATTTGACTAGGATGATCTTTTTGACATCCATAGCAATCTTTCTTGACCAATTCCGCAATTTTATCTGCGAAGTGTTTAGCAAAACAGGAGACTAAATTTTGTTCTTGTTCTGACCATCTTGACTTCACGACCTCGTTTTCTTTGTCTTCGTCTTTGAAATTGGTTTTCACGGTATTCTCCCATTCCATGGATTCTTCCACTTTTAAAGAAGAATAAGTGTCCTCCATACTGTCTAATAGTCTAGAATAACTTCTCTCAAACTGTTGATTTCTATGGTATTATCGAATTCAGCATACAGGATGACGTTCGTTGTGTGGGGTAGAGGTTCTGCAAACCAAAGTTCCACTCGCAGTTGACCGGATTTTATAGGGTGGAAATGTCCCTCGTCACTGCCTTGGTCTGGAGTGAAATCAAAGGCCCACAAAGTGTATCCTCCAGCATAATCGTCGTACGAAATGCCGTGACTGGTGTTGGATCCTAGTTGATCTGTAGCTTCGTACAGGGACAAGTACGATCTCAAGTAATTCTTCTGGTCAAAGTTAGGTTCAAAGGGTCTGGTACACAGAGTCTTGCCATCGCGACTGACTTCAATTTTGGACACTTTGTAGTAGTTAAACTCAAAAGGATTTTCATTGTTGGCTCAGTTGAATGCTGCATTGCTAACGATGCCAACGATTAAACGTTTGGGTAACTGGCCTTGGAATAGATGATCTTCGATCTTGGATCGGAGTCCAGTAGCAATATTGAATGTTTTCACTTCTACACGTCGTATCGGATACTTGGCAGTGGTTCTGCTCAAGGTGTGACTGATGTCGTTTCCCGCTTTAGGTAACACTTCTACGCGACGCACGTAAAGTCTGGCTTCTTGAATTTTGGTTTTGTAGTTGACATTTTCTTCAGCCATCAAGTGGAAAGCCTTACTGCTACGATTCAATCTCAGACGAATATCTACTCCGTTCAGCAAATACTTCTCCTGCAACCACATGTCCAAATGCAAACGATCCATCAGTTCTAAATTATGGGCTCTCGCGATTTTCTTTTGACGAGCAACAAATCCTTTATTGTCTTCATCTAGTTCGTCGAACTTTTCTGGTGTGTCAGGTTTTCAAATCACGCAAGCATCCATATGAGTGTTCTTGGCCTCTTTTCCGTACGTCAAGAGATTTTCTAGGTAAGCTCGGTAAGGGTAAGTATCCATGCTACTGCTGATCAGTTTGTTATTCAAGTACAAATCCACTTCGCTAAACAAGGAATGCATGAAATTGTTGACGGGAGCTACTTTGGTATCGGCTTCCGGATTGGTACCGTCGGATTTTTGCACTTTGACTTTCAGATACAAGTAACTGCTATTCAGATCGATGTAATCTTTGGGTTGTCCTTTGATTTCAAACTCGATGGGAGCGGAATCCGTCAAAGAGGAAACGGGATGAAATTCGACCCATTGGGATTCTTGCATGGTCATCATAGTGGGTGGCTTGGCAAACAGATCCAGTTCCGACTTGGAAGAGGCACAAGATTCTCGGTGCATCATTTTCTGTTGTTTTTTGTTTACAATTTAATAATCAAAAACGTCTAAGTCTCGAACAGTTTTTCTTTTCTTAGTCTTTCTAGCTTTGAGAGTATGAAGTCCTTTGAAAGGGTGTTTTCGTCGTCTTTTTCTGCCTTGTCCTTATTGGAACCTCAGAGAAGCAGGAATGCCTGACTTAGCAGCAAACGGGGCATTTATAGGATTTTCTCGTCGACCCAAAATATCTTTGCCTGTTTGAAGTAAAACATTTTTGCCTGCTCGTAAGAAAGCTTCTTTGGGGTTTTGTTTGTCAATGATGACATCGTGGAGAAATTCTTTACCGTGTGTCATCTCAGCATCTTTCAGGGCGTGCAATCCCCGTGTCACCATTGGTTTTAACAAGGGCACCACAGTACGAAAGACCGATTTGAGCCTATCCCCTAAACCATGCCCTCGTTGTCGAGTGACTCCTTGGTACACAGGATACATGACTGACAAAAAAAGATTTTAGAGTACTCTTTTTCGAAAATGGAGTTTCACAGTGACTTTCCCTTGGGTGAATGGAATATTTTGTCCCAGATCTCCTTTTATAGTTATGTTGACAGTGTCAAAATACGACTTACTGACAGGTAAATAGTGCGGATGTGCAAATTCACGGTGAACGTGATAGGTGTTTCCACCTTCTTCGTCAGCAGCCGTGGCAGAATTCACCTTGTAAGGAATCACACGCAGTAACGGTACAGAGGTGTGACCTACTACGTTGTACTTCACTACATCGGAGTACACAAAAATCAAATTCAGTCCTTGGTTCATTACTACAGGGAAATGAAAATGTTTGGCTAAATCCAAATTGTTACCTATGGGTGGCATTTTGTTTGGATGATTCTTGATCATTTCGGGGTTTCCACCTAAAATGTGATACAATTCAGGACAAAATGTAATGGCCAAGACTTTGTCATGTGAAAATTTCATCAGGAGTCGACGAGCTATTTTGTGGTACTCAATCTTGACACTATTTTTTTAGTTTTCTCCAAGGCTTTTTTAAACATGACATTGAACTTGTCAGCAAGGGCGCTCACCAAATGTTGACCGCTACAATAATAACCTGAAAGAATTTTCATCATATAAGTGGTTCGATTAGTGGCAGGATTCTTTGTTTTCGGAAAGTCAACTTTATCACTGCGTTCATCCAAGACTTGTTGCACTTGTTCATCTTCAACTTCTACGGACACAGTGTTTTGAGTTTCAACGATGTTTTTAATTTGTGTAGGGTGAATCATTTCTACCAAGCCACTTCCCAATAGGCTTCGTCATCAAATTGAATGGCCTGAGGTAATTTGGCCGTGTAACAGCACAAAGTGTTTTTGGGAAACACCTCCATGGAACTGTCACTGGGTAAGGTTAAGTAAAATTGATTGTTCATAATTCCACGGTTCTAGTGTCCGAGGAGTCACTGGAGACCAGAGGAGTGTCTAAAAGAGAATGGTTAGGATGAATGTTAGAACTGACGTTGGACACCAGACTACCGTTGTTGTTTCCGTTAGAGGAATATTGTAGGGACGGGTTAGGAAGAAGGTAGCCAATGCAACTGCTGAGTAAAATGGTCCACAATTGTTTGTCTCCTTGTTGTAAACTTAGATTGGCAATGGCTGCACCGATGACACAATACACCACAAAGATTTGGCAGAAAAAGACGATTTGCGTTTTAGGCACACGTTCTCCACACCACACCCACAAGGTTTGCTTTTGTAGATCTTGCAGAGAAGAACTGGGGGAAGAAGCGTTCACAGTAGGAACTGAGGCTGTGTTGAAGACCATGATGGTCACTTCTTTTTATAGTCAATGATTTGAGAAGCGTCAATCCAAGAGTCAAAACTTGACGGCTATCCATTCCAATGTACTTTGACTTCTTTGACACGCCGTTTTCCCACTTTTCGTGTTCTTTGATCGAGAATGCTTTCGATTTCTTACACGTCGTCTTCTTTTTTTGGTCACACGTTGTAACTCGGGTAAGTAAAACGTTCCTTTTAACACTTCTCCGTTCATGTCTTCCAATTTATAGACGGGAGGATAACGACCACGCACTCGTTCAGTGACACGAAACAATTCTGTGGTCCAGTTGGGCAAGTAACCTTTGTCGAAAGTACGTTTGGTTTTGCCAATGCGTACCCAATCTCCTGTGGCTAACTGTCTACTTTGTTTTGAACTAGTGACTGACGGGGACGTACCAAACAGACGCTCGGAGACGGTCACTTCGTTGTCGGGAGTCACTTCTTGAGGGGCACGTCCAATGCTATGATGGTAAGATTGGTTGTACGAGGTATGGCAAGACGTCGATGTACTTGAGAGTGTGTTGATGCGTAAAATATTTCCACATGCGTTCTTTCAAAGTGCGTTGAAAACGTTCCACGATACTGGCTTTAGTTTCGGGATTCTCGGTGGTAAAGAAATGAATGTCACGTTTCTTCAATTCTTTTTGGAAAGCTTGGTTTAGAAATTCGGTACCTTTGTCGGTTTGCCAGCTGGAGGAGATGGATCGTTATAAATGCTAGCTAAGACCTTCTCCATTTTTTTCTTTTTTCTTTTTTGTTCTTTTAATAAGTGATCCAATCTTCGCTGATGCTTTTCGCTATGGAGCAAGTGGGTGATTTGGAAACGGCTTTACGCTTTCGATGTGCCACAGGAGTCGAAGTGGAAGGTAGTTTTGGTAATGATGTTGGAGGTGGTAATGGTGGTAAGGGAATTTCTTTGGTTTTCTTGTCTTTTTTCACTTCTGGTTTCCCTTCTTTCTTTTTTTACTTCTGTCGAAGAAGGAGTGGACATCCTTTTTTTAACCCAAGCTTTAAGTTCTTCTTGTTGAGGTGTAGGAGAAGGGGTCAACAAGGACGTTGCAATTTTACTAGGAAGAGGAGCTGCTGATGGTGTTTGAAAGACTTCTCGTACCTCTTCTTCAGGTATCCTTGGGGTTGCTTCTGTCTTAACCGCTGAGGTAAGTGGTGGTGGTGGTGGTGATGGACTTTTCATCAGGGCTTTCAAATCTTTCAAAGAAGGTACAGCTGTTTCGTCTAATGCTTTTTGGTGAAAGAGTTGCAGTCGTTGCAACAATTGACCGTACCGTTGAGCTTTTTCGTTTCGGACAAATCGCTATGATTCATCAACGATTGCAATTCGTGTTGTAACTGAGACATTTCGGTCAAATGAGGATTGTGAGGATTGGGAGGTAATTGTAAGGTCCGTTGTTCTTGTCAACGATGGTATTCCATCCATCGTTTATAAGGGACTAAAGTCAGTTTTCGTCCTTCCATTAGATTTCAAGAATCACGTCTGGGATCTTTTGACTCCAGTGTTCTCCTTTTATCTTTGTCCTCTCAGGATAGTTCCAAGTGATCTCATAGGGGTAAAAAGAAATTTTCCCCGGTTACCACTCTTTCTGGCGAACGGGAATTTTTTTGGACCTGGGCAAAGAACGTTTCGAGGGGCAATTTTTTTTTCAGTGCGACAAAGGAATGGGCCCTTTTAAAAACTTTCAGAAAACATGCCACGTATCAAACGCCTTCGGGGCGTTTGAAGGTTTTTTCGCAGGGGGAAGGGACGGACGACAACAACTGCCCCAAAGTTACTAAACAAGGGGTATCCTTTTTTTTCCCTTTAAATAAAAGAGGAAGGGTTTTGGTGGGGAATTTTTTTGCGATTGTTTCCAGGGCAACCCCAAAAAAAGTACGCAACGCAACACGGGGACATGACCTTTTTCCTTTTTACACAAACAAAACTGTTTTGTTCCTTTTGGAAAGGAAAGAACACTTTGGTACCAAGCCCTAACTTCTAGTTCGTCCTTTTTTAGTCCCTTTTCAAGGGGTTTTTGCCGTTAGTTTGTTGTCTCTCTTTTAGAAATTGGTTAAACTTTCTCATGGTGTTGTCAGTATGTAGAAAAGCTTGAATAGGATTGAAGAAACCTCCTCTTTGGTGACTTCTTTTTTTCCTGGAACGACTGTATCTTTTCTGTAGGTGTCGTCGATGCTGAACTAAATGTTTCTTAGGATGACGTGACTGACGTTTTCGTTTTCATTTTCCTTTTGGCACAGAAGAACGACGATGGTGATGGTGTACACTTCTTGGTGGTGCCATCTTGAGGTGATTAGCAGCACACAAAAAAAACACTGATGTTAAAATCGACCTCAGGTCTTTTTATACTGGAATGCGTCGCCACTGATTGTTTTCAACTTGATGACAGGCAACACACGTAGTGGAGGAGTTTGCAAAGGGCTAAATCGAGTCAATTCTTGGTTGGACAAATCCAGTAAACGTTGTAGCACACCTGTTCTCTCTTGGACTTTGATTTTGGGGGCAGGTACTTTGTGAGCAGCAGCCACTGCTGCTAAAGTTGAAGAGGGTATTACTGCTGGAGAAGACATTTTTGGAGACGCTCTCTTGTAGGTTGAAACTGTTTTCGGTGGACGTTTCTTTTTCGTTTTCTGAGGTGGTGACTTGGTTTTGGTACCGTGGCTCTTTTTCGTTTTCTGAGGTGGTGACTTGGTTTTGCTACCGTGGCTCTTTTTCTTTTTCTTCTGGGTACGTTTGGGAGTAACTTGTTTCTTGGGGACAAGTTTGGGTGCATTGGGATCCCATTTTAGGAGGGAACGAATGATGACACCTCCTAGTGAACCACTACCAACAGGTTTCAAAATGATTTGCTTTTTGGTTTGAGTGTCATTGCGAGGATCAGCTAGATGCGTCAAGGCTACATTGTTTCTGTCAAAAAAACGTTTGGTTTGATGTGGAATCTGAATGATGCCTTGCAGTAATTGACGTGCTGTCACCGTAAACCATCGTAAGACTTCTTTGAGACTGGCTTCTAAGACACGAGCACGTATTTGTGGATTTTTCTCGCGACTAATGCCATACAAGGCACGAATCAATTTAACGGGAAGATGAGACTGAAGGGACGTCATGTTGACAATGTTTGAGACAGAATCCAAGTAACCAAGGCTTTTATACATTTTTGTCTTTGCTGGTCATGGTTAAGTCGACGACGGGGATGAGTACACGACAGGTCCACCGTCTTGACACCAGTGGTGAAACAGATGGGTACGAAATCGCAAATAATCGGGGGTAGTGGGTTTCAAATCCACGAGTAAATAGGCGTGTGGAGTTTGAGTGGCATCTTCGTACGCATGAGTTAGCCAAGGTGTTCCTAACTGTTTGGCTAAGACTTGCACTTGCGATTTATCTCTAGGACTTTTAAACAAGACCACGTAATGAGCATTGAGATAAATTTTGAGTAATGTAAATGACACTGGCATTACGATGATGCCCTTTGCGTGTAAACCACAGTTTAATTTCTTCTTCGTCTTCTCCTAACATGTCATTAAAAAAAAACAAATGGGTTTGACTGGGGTCAGACACGATACCGTCGTCTTCGTTTGGAATGCCTTCCACAAACAATGGATTCACCTTGACTTTCTCGTAGAAGGTTGTACGCGGATTGCCACTCTTTGTAACACCACACGATACGTTGAGGTGGACGATCGATCAAATGATGTTTATGTTCGATCAAACGATTTACAAATTGGGTTTTGCCTGAACCGCTAGGTCCAGCAATGAGCATGTTAAAGGGATGTCGAAGATACAAGGCATCCCAACTAGCACGGTCTAAATGTTCGTCAATGACTTTGAAAGTGAAGGAAGAGGGAGCAGAGACAGTAGAGGTAGCCATAGTAGTGTCAGGAATGTCACGTTTCGTGTAACACGATGACAAACAAGACAAGAGTTTTTTACTTTTTCAGGACACGTTTATTGCGAACTTTAAAATGAAATAACACAAAAGACATAAATACATAATAGCCAAATGGTTATGTACATGAATAAAAGACACATCAACACAACTATCGTGGAATATAAACATATTTCTACTTTACAACATTTCTTTTTGTCATTCAAATGTAGTTTCCTAGGGATAGTGCGTAATGTTCTAAACGTTTGTAAATGGTTTGGTACTTTCACACAAAGGTTCTCCTGGAATGGTCTTTCGGAAAGGTCAAGGACCATCCTGTCCTGAAGAGAATGGTTTTTCTCCGTGACAGACTTTTCTTCTTCTGGTATTGTCACTAACACAGAATGAAAAGTGACTTTTTTCACGGAACGTTTTAATGTTTCAGGATTACAAATCTCGGGTATAGTTAGCCACTTCTTTAGTCCAAGCCTCAAAACCCACACTTTTCCAGTCACGTACATCTGTCCAGTGAGGGTGTAAGTCATAAACTACACACATCATCATCATACACCTCTTCGGTACCTAAAAGTTGACGAATCTTGTTTTCCGTAAAGGTTTAGAAGTATCCAGATGAAAGCGCAAAGCTTTCAGGAGAATGAGTTTCTCGTGAGCATTTAAAGGCATCACTTTCATATTTTGTTTTTTGAAGTGGTACGTACTGTTCGTAAAGTGTCCACAAATCATCGGACGGTAAACGAAATCCCAGAAAGCAAGTCACTAAGACACACACGGTACGTCGTCCCCAATTCAATGGACACAGTTCTCGTAAAAGACAATGGTAATCCTCCACTGTTTGAATATGGTCATGGATCTCCTTCCAAGGAATCTACTGAATCAACAATGATAACGTTTTCGGCATGGTAGAACGATTTTATAGTCATTTTTTTTTCGCCAGCATATAACCGTAATTTCTACACAAACATAGTCGTATTATTCCATTCTCGAATCTAAATTTTTTAGTCACTAACTGAAATGTAACTAGTCGATCAGAAGTTTCCTCTTCCACTAAGTTTACATACTACACAAGATTGTGGTAACTCTCTAACTCGTCTTCTGGAATTCGATTCAGTAAGTGTAACTGGAAGTACATATAATCTCTACTAACAATACACTTTTTTCCCACTCGATGTTGACTAATGTCTGACCACTTGAACACCTTCTTCAGAATCAATCCTTTTTAGCATTGAGGTACCAGTGGTTCAAACATCGGTGACGTAACGGATGCAATAGTTCTTTGCGTTTGACTTGTATTTTTACCAACTCTCGATAAATGTGTTCTCTCAATTCCACAGGTAAACCACGAATATTTTCTAGTAAAGGATCCATAACCATGTATTAAACACTTCTCTTAGAGCGAAAGTATTGAACGTAGTGAGTTATTTCATTCCACTGCCATTCAGGATAACGGTCCAAAATGTTAATAAAATCTTCCGTTGTAAATGATATAAAGCGAAAACAAAGAATGAACACAACTTTGATCCAGAGACATCGAACTTGTTGGTTGACTTCTTTCACTTTCCTCCTGTGAATTTCTCGACACAAAAGTTCTACAGTAACCAATTGAGATTTGGCACTAGCAAGACTCTGCCAAATGTCCTTGTAGATCTTCTCTTGCAATTTCAGCGGTAATGTTTGAAGATTGATGTTGATGTCGAGTTTAAATACTTGACTAGGGGTGACCTGACCTTGGACTCCTAACCCTGTGACTACTTTCTTACTTGACATGGTTGAATTTGAATAAAGGACGAGGTCCCACTAAAGGTACGTAATGACAATCTGGAGACCAACGAACATGTTCCAGGTAAGTGGAATCTTTTTGTTCCCACTCGTGAAGTGACACGCCACAACTAAAGCACTTGACTTTTTCCCCTTCACTCAAGTAGAAAAATCCAGCTCTGGCTAATTCTTCGGGGGTAGGTCCTCCCAGATATTTTGGCCATTTACCTCGAAAGGTTTGGATCCGACATTCATAATCAGAGTATTCTGGCAGACACACAGGGAACGAATATTCGTATTGTGCAGATTCACCTCGATGAGGGTAAGGTGAGATATGGGAAGTTTGCTCAGTTTTACGTGACATCCGTAGGGTGGTAACCGAAGCGTTTGTTGTGGAGGATTACATCCACAGATAATGTGAAAAGGTGTACAATGCCGAGCGGCATCACTTTCGCAGCCGTCAGGTTTGACACGTATACCATCGTTATCACTCGTTTCCAGGATAGGTGTGGTCGTCTTTGCAAAGTTCCCATGACGATAATATGGTACTGAATCGCTGAGGTCACAGAGTACAGCATCTACGTCATCGCAAGGTACAGCATCGCACTCAAGTTTACTCTTGCTGGATATTTGATGTGTAAAATGATTCATCTTTTTCTCTTGGTCTTGGTAGTCCAAATGAACTATTGGACTTGAACGTTGTCTCTTTTTATATGCTGAACAATATCGGCGTGTCCGTACGGTAAAGTGAAGTGATTGGGAAGCCGTACTCGCTTCTGGTAGACGATATGATAGACTTTTTCCAGAGGTCGACTGACGATTTGATGTGTGGGTAAACGCACAATCTTGTTAGGTTGGTAAGTGGTCACTTTAAAGTTTCCATCCTGACCAGACTGCAAGGCTTCTTTGAGTACACCAAAGTTAACCACTTGACTGGTGCGATAATTGAGAGTCAATCCTTTCACTTTACACTCCGTGTACACTTCTCCTTGCGGGTTACGGTATTCGTAACCGTAATTTTTGGGACCGCCACTGGCAAAACTTAGAATTTATTCCTCGGGATGCTCGTCCATCCAGGCTCCTAAACGGTCTCCTTCGATTTTAGGTTGCTCTTGACCCAAACGACTAATGTAGATGCAACTGTTCGTGTCAAAATACAACACACGATCTCCTAACAGTTCTAAAGCTTCGTACAGTTTTAAGCGAGCATGAGCTGTCACGTAAGCCGCAATGATGACATTTCCAAATTCGTTGGCTTCTACAAAGTCCAGTTCTTCTTCGTAATTAACTAAGAGCAAGTCCTCACGAACGACGTCCACGTGTTTTATGAATTTGGTTTTGTCGTGAATCATCTGGAAGTAACGAAAAAGTTGTGACAAATATTCCGTTTTGGGTAAACACGGACGTTGTGCCATTTTGCTCCACAAACAATTTAACATCACTTTGGCAAACGATCGCCTTAATTCGTTTTTTTCAACGTGGTCTAAAGTGATGCCTTCCTGCTCCCAGTATTTCTCTTTGAATTTCTTTTGACTTTCGGGAGTGTGACACCAGGAAGTATAACCAATGGCTTCTTGCTTCAGTTTCAAAAAAGCATTTACGTAGTTTGAGAAAATGCCTTTTTGAGTCTCGTCACCCTTATAGTACTTTTCTGTCTTGGGAAAGTGGTAAATTTCGTACACTTCTAACAGTCGGTATCCCAGATCCAGAGCTTTAAACAATTCTACACTAACCCATGCTCCCGTCAAGGCACGCTCTTCCTGTGTGTGCTGACAAGGGTGGTTTTGGTTGCACGTTTCAGCACAAGTGCGACACAAAGGAAACATCAGTTTTCCTTGGCAATGATGGGGTAACACGGGATGGTACAAATTCGTGGGAGGCAAGACTTTGCACTTGATCAAACCTTCGTATTGTCGAATATTGTCTACGTCAATGTGTTCGGTCAGCAATTGTGGGTGACCTACAGGAAAGTGACAATACTTGCACACGTATGGGTACAGAGAACACACGTCCAAGTATTTGATTTCTTCTCCTTTCTCCTCGTCGGCTTGGTAGAGCAAACAGCTGACATTCGTCTGTCCTCCGTACAAACTGTCCCTTGGGTTCAGAGGGTCCGCCAGCTTGTAACTTTCCACGATACGCTTAAACTCGGGATTGGTTTTCAATCGCTGGTCGTATTCGTGTTCCCACATTTCTATCACTTGATATCCTTGCTCTTCTAACTTCAAGCGACGTTGACAAGTGGCCTGGTACAAGTCTTCCATGGTCCGTTGTAAAAACTGATGTTTAGTGCTCTGTTGAGGGTAACCGATAGGACATCCGTGAAATAAGCAACCGTTAAACTCGTACACGATCTGAGGGTTTTCTAAGTCCCAACCATATACCGAATACCTTCCGATGGTCTTTTCATCTCCTCCGTTGCGGGCATGTTGAATCCATTTGTCTTCCTTGTCACACAAGTAATGTAACCAGCGTAGTGCCTTAACCGAGTATTGTCGTTTGACAAAATGGGTCGTTTGAGGGGTGATAACAGCTAGGGTGTTTCCGGGCATGAATCGTTGACGGTACACTAAGGAACACGCTTTAGCAAGGGTGCAGGCTTCTTTCAAAGGATCGATTCCTCCGTGCTCCATGAATAATTCTCGAAATTTGCCACAGCAACGCCGTAAAATGTCCACGTCGGAACGATAATATTTTAACATTTCTTCCTGAAAGTCGAAAGGGTCGAAAGCGTGAGTCTGGTACCATGCGAAGAAAGCTTCTCTTTGTTCGGTACGCATGTTGTCGGGGTCGTAGTAGTGAACCTCAGGCAAATGAGGTAGAACAGCATGTTGATTGGCTTCGGTATTGAAAAAGTGAGGAAAATAGCCTTTGGCCATTTCTGTCATGCCAAACGTTTTAGGCATGCGACTCAAAGGCATGGCCAAATAACTCATCGAATCTTTAAACTGCACTTACCCCACTTGCATGGAAATGATTTTGGCTCCGTTCAAAGTCGCTTTAGGACGTTCGGTACTTTGTTCCGTATAGTATCTCAACAAAAACTGTCCATCGTATCCCGAGAAATTGTGAGCCATGACTGTGGCATAACGATAGCTTCTTGGCTCCACGTTTCGTCGATAGGGTCTAAGACCCATTGGGCAAAATCGGTCAATGTGTTCGGTCCCCGAAAGATTTGTTCACGTCCACCAGGAATCTTGCTACAGTGAGGGCAATGAGTCAAGATAGGCTCTTGGATGCATTTTTTGCACGCTCTGTGAGCCACGCAGAAATTAGGGATGTGAATACCAGTTTCTTGCATGCATTCGAAATCGAAAAGATGAAATTGCCTTTCTTTTTCTGGTCCTCTTCTTTTTCTTTTTCTTCATATTTAGAATGGTATTTTTGAATGTAGCATTGGTGTTCCAAGTCCACCATTTGGTGACAAATGTGACATTTTTTCTTTCCTGAACAGACGTGTGCCTTGGTACTGTTGGTACGTATGCCTTGTCCACAAGTAGGGCACAATCTCAGGAGTTGACATGCACATTTCCGCTGTGAACCTAGTGTCTTTAAATGTTGTTGGTAACAGGCAGGACTGACAAACGTACGCTGACAAGCAGAGCAATGCACTCGTTCTTGTCCTTCGTCCAAACAGGGTTTAGATGCTAAACATCCCTCACATTTCGATCCGCAGTGCTTATGTTGCTCTCGATTGTTATAGCCATTTTCGCATTTCTCACAGTAATAACTTTAGGACAGGAATGCAGTGATACTGGTAATGGCATCAAAATGTTCATCGTGATGATAGATGTGAATGTATTTTCCGTCTTTGAAATCTTTGCCTCGAAACAACAGAGGTCCGCGCACTTCTTGTGGGTGCACTTTCAAGGTGTAACATGGAGCCAAAACGTCTTGAAACTTTTGCATTTCAGGAATGCCACAAGGTGTATCTTTAGGTAGCCCCGCCCGCTGTAACAGGAGTTCTGCCTCTCTTGGTTGTTTGGCTCGGTCCGATTGTTGAATAGTTTTCCAGGCTCTTTTCCATTCTGGCGTGTTATTCTTGTCGGCATACATTCGTCCCACCACGATGGCACGGGCTAAACACATTTTGTCTTGAGGGTTGTTAATTTGGACGATGCTCTTTGTCTACCAATAGCACTTCTTTTCCATGTCCTGTCCCTTGGCGAAGAGAAACGTGGGTAATCACCAGTGTCGCTTTTCCGTCGTTGATGTGAAACTTGTCGTTCGATTGCTGCACGTGTTGAATCTTGTCGATGAGTTTGGAAGGTGTCAATTCTGATGGACTGCTAAACTCGATCCAAACGGGAGACTTCAAATTGTCGTGATGAATGGAAAGTCTCAAGCGATCGTCTTCTTTGGCTTCACATTGCTGTTTCAGATTCGTTAACAAAGAATCCCACACAACAGTGATGAACTCTTCTGCTTTCTCCAGTGGTACGTCGGACTTGAAATCTTTAAACTTCACGGTGTATGCGTGGGCTGTAGTTCTAAATTTTCTAGAGGATCGTTTGTCCGTCTCTCGAATGTGATAGTAATTTTTAGGGTTTACTGTTGGTACTTTATTTTGCTTTGGTGTAGACTCATTGGGTTTAGATTCTGGTTCACTCATCTCATCTTCAAAATCACTGGCATGAATTTGAGCCAAGACTTCGGCTACTGTGCGAGGCGATAAATCACATTTCTGCCTCTTACTTTCTTTTTCTCTCTCACTGAAATCGTGCAATCGTTTCATCTCGATTGCAAAAAGTGAAATGACATTTCAAATGCCATGGGCCCTATATATTCATGTCAAATCAGTGCATATACAAAGGGCTAGTGCCTTCCCTCTCAGTATTCATTTTGCTCTCAAGCTGAACAGTACGATGGAAGAACCCACACAAATCGAACTTCTCATTAGAGCTTTACGAGATGTCATACGAAAGTTTTCGCCAGACAATCCAACGGACTATTCTTCCACTTTTCGAGACAAAAGTCAGGATACTTACTATATCTGTAAGAATAAAGGGCATTGGGCTACAGAATGTCCAGACCGTCAAAAAACTAGTGTAAAAAAAGACAAGAGTCGAGATGCCTGTTATCATTGTAAAGAGAGAGGACATTGGTCTACAGAGTGCCCTAAGAAACAACAACAGGAGCAGGAGAAGGAGGAAGAAGAGGAAAAGGAAGAACCCCGAGACAGGAAGAGAAGAAGGAAACTGTGAAAGTGAAGAAATTCAAAAAACAGGCACAGAAGAAGTCTATGAACTTTTTTTTAAACAAGTGTTGCGTTCTGTTGTGAATTGAATTGTAAAGAATTGTACCAGAATAGACCAGATTGAAAAAACGTAAGTGTCTCCTGGTTTTAATTTTTTAGAATAAGAGTCTACATTCACGCACACATACACACATATACATAAATGCATACATACATACTAAAGGGTGATACAAGGATTTTAAGTTTTCATTGATTTTTTTGGCAAAATGAATATTATTTCTTTTCGAAAGTAATGAGTGGTCCTGAAAAGGACCGTTGGGTCTTTTGTTTCCTGAGAACACACTCAAGAACGAGAAGCAATTCGCTTTAATTGCTTTATGCCTTTGCCACGGCCAAGGCCAACTTGTGGACTTGATCTTGTCAATGATTGAGTAGAAATTACTAATGGTGGAATCTCTGGTGTAGTCACAGGGTTAGGCTGCTTGGCTCGGTAAGGTTTTTTTTCTCTTCGGTCGTAATAAAGAAGTCTGATACATTTCTTTCAGATTTCTTAACTCCGCTAAAATATCCAAGAGTATCGTGACCGTTTGACTTTCACTGTTTTCCTTCTCTCCTGGACTTGCTTTCTTTTCTACTGCTTCTTCTTCTTCTTCTTGTCGTTTCCTTCTCGTCTCTTCTTCTTCTCGCTGTTGCTGTTCAAGCAGAAATGCTTCTTCTGCTTCTTTCTGCTGCTGTAAAAAATTCTCTAATTCTTCTTTTTGTCTTTGTTTAAAATCGTCGATGCGTGGTAAAGAAGGAGAAATAGGTGAAGTTACTGGTGCCGGTACAAATCCTTGAGAAGAGAGAAAATCAACTAAATCCCAGTTGAAATCAACCTCTTCGGTCAGTGACACTGTGTTCACTTTAGTAGCTGATGCTATACCATCGCTTTTCGTCTCCGCAGCTGGTGCACCCCAATTCATTGTCTTCTTATGTTCCGTCATGTTTGACTCAACAATGCCGCATCTATTCACTGTGCACAAACGCTAGTGAACGTATATAAGCATTGTGACGTCACAGGGAACTCTCTTCGGATTGGAAGACAGGCTCCGCGAAGTGACCGAATTTTGTAACGCGTATTGGGATTGGTCAACCATTTCAATCCGTTTCGATTCAGTCTTTCCATATAAAAACACACAGTTCACTTCATTTCCTTCACCTGTTTTCATCACACACAAAGAAGATGTTGATCACTGCTAAATCCTCTAGTTGGTTATCGTCATTGTTTTTCGATCCGGAATTACCTGTGTATGCGAAAACAAAATGGACTGTCATCCGGATTAAAGGTGCCACTGTTTGGAAAAGAAGATGTTATGTGGAAAGACAAGGCTGTTTGAAGCGGACTCTCGTCTTCGGACAAGAAGTGAGATGCAGTTTAAGACAAGCTTTGAGAAAGAAAAGAGCAATGCGATGTCCTGTATGTTAACAGCATGATGTTAACATCATAAACAACGGCCCTTTTCAGGGCCACTTTCCATGCCTCGAAAAGATTATACTTTTCAATAACAAATTGCCTGTATAAGTTATAAAACATACATTTCACTACATTCACTAACACGACGAACGCTTGTTGTCACAGTACTTGACGAATGCTTGACGTCACAGTACTTGCACATTGATACACTGTTGACAAGTGTCCAGTACCGTGACGTCATGCTACCTGGGACCATTTCTCTTGACGCTATACAGTCCCAGGGTGTGCTAATACAAAATTTCCCTTGACGCTATAAAGGCTCGGCTGTGCCATTTGACGCCAAAAATCTTGACGCTATAGTACCCCACGCTGGTTTTTAATGATAACTGCCATTGACGCTACCGTACCCCCATTCACTACTTATATATATATATATATATATATATATATATATATATATATATATATATATATATATATATATATATATATATATATATATATATATATATATATATATATATATATATATATATATATATATATATATAGCCTATGTGCTGGAAAATGAAGTTAATCCATAAAACAAACACTAACAGGACAATGGGAATAGACAAATGCACTCACATATACAGAAAATATATAAATGAACAGAGATACAGACCAGCGTGAATGGACTCTTAAGGACCTATTCTCCCTTGTGTTCTCTTTTTTACTTGAGCAAATACATGTACGAATAAAAGTAGATTTAAGATAAGGACTTTTTGTACGACTGTTTATGTGTAGCCAAGCTATTATTCTATGTAACGTACTTGAATCGGAAGAAGATACAAAGGGACAGAATCAGCATCAGCAGGGACAGGCTGAACCCGCCAACGAAGATGTATATTATCTTCCTGTGTTCTTCATCCTGGCAAGAAAAAAAAAATAGTATATACGTTGTTGTCCTTTCGGTTGATGATAAAAAATAGAACTGTTATAACCCAGATTTATCATTTACCGGTCAATGTTGTAAATTGATTAATAGTCTTCGGATGTATTACTACAACCAAACATTCCCTTTTCTAACATAATTTTCTCCTTTCTCACGCCAAGTTAAAATGGACAACCTTTAGATGAACTACTGTGCCACAGTATTGCTTCTATTTATATGATGTTCTCGTTTCTCATACAATAGTATAACATAAATGACAGTTCTTCGACCAACTAGTACAGCCGGCATATTGCGCCTCGTTTCCTATACCATGCATTAAATGGACCTTATCCTCTTCAGATAACTCATTCTATACAAGCAGGACGCGTTGTTTGTTAAGAGTCTAGACAATAGAACAGAAATGAATTAAACTATTATTTTCCTTCAACTTTTATCCTTAGTAAGAACAATTGTTCATTTTTTTCCTGTTAAAATAACTGCATCCTAAAAAAACACGCTGATCTTAAAGACTCCACTTATATTGTTACTGGTATGGAAAACGCGCATAAAAAACAACAAAAACTTAAGCCATTAACCCTATCACATAGGCAGCTGGCCTGAGATCTGCCAATAGAATTAACGCTCCAATGGTGAAATCATTTGTGATTATTGGTCCAATCAAAACCTGAACGTGAAGCAAGGTAGCGTTGGAAATGGGTATTCGTTACACACAAATAAATAGGGCATATTATATTATTTGTTATGTAAATTATTACAAATACAGAACTGACACACTCTTTCAAGTTATTTGTTGTAGCACGAGATTAAATAAAAACGAGTAAAGTAAACCTGAATGCAAGAAGAAGAATTGGCCAAATCAACGCAGGATATTTATTGCAGTTGGCCTACCGTTTGGGGGGAAAAACATGCACTGTAATTCGCCCATTGTCTTCCCGTTGTCGAGTTAACGAACCAGGATCCATTGATTGTACATGTTCTGTAAGCATATGCTGTAAGACAGTAAGAAAGACGGCATTGATGTTATGCATGGATATTAAGCATCTATATTTATGGATATTATCCTCTCAAAAGGCATTGATGTTAGGCAGGGATATTAAGCATCTATATTTATGGATTTTATCCTCTCAAAAAGCATTGATGTTAGGCATGGATATTAAGCATCTAAATTACGGATTTTATCCTCTCAAAGGATATTGTGTAAATAGAAAAGAAGACGGAATGGATATTATTGCTTTTTCCATCTCAAAGGATATTCTTCAGATAAAACTAACCAGTTTTAAGAACCGCATTCGATCCCACCAATTTTAATTATGATGGAACCATTGTTGGTGCGTTTCATGTTTTGAAGCATTTTGATATTTCAATAAACTTTACACAGATATGCGCGCAAATAAGTCAACGGTAATTTTTGTGGAAAAATTAGCGATCATACAAACGGACGATCACACTACATGACACTATACCTTTTGTGTTAAATTGTGGAAAAGCAGGGCAAAGACTGACGGCGATATTTCCAGCTGGCGTGTCGGGCCAGCATCCTCCGAAGGCATCCACAGTTCTGTTACAGTACAAGCCCTCTGAAGTAAACGAAAGGATGAAATGAATTCAATGATCGGCCAATTATTCTTTGGTACAGCCCAAAAAGTTAATTATTCAGTCAAATTATCAACACATACGTTTGATCAGATTAAATATTGAAAACTAAACATGGTATTATTAGACTATAATTTAACTTATAGTCAGCTTAGAAAACTATCTGACGTGTGTCTGAAAATTTTTGTCAAAGAAATGTTTCAAATATTTTACGTCATAAAAAGCTCTTCTTTCCGCTGAGTGGGACCAGACTTACGCACTACAGAATTGCAGCAAACTCCAACGCTTAAAGAAGACTGAAACAAGAGTTTCTTTTCAACAGGTCACGCGTATGCAGTTAATTCGATTAAGCACCATTCACAATATAAACTAGTTATCTTTGATAATTAAAATTAAAAGTAAGACGTGCACGACATAAATAATTTGGTTGATAGGTAGAAACATTTAATCATCTGCACGTTATCATATCGGTTTTTCTTACTGAAGGTTGAACATATTCGCTATTGTTCGCATATTATTACAGATAAATTGCTTTCTAGTTATAGATGAATTATTTTATTATTATAGATGAACTGGGTTAAAACTCTCGAAATACGTGCACATTTAAATGATCTAAATAATTTTAATTGACAAAACTACCGTCAGGATAATTACCAAAAAGACGAAATAAGCATCACTATAATACTACTACAACTACTACTGCTACTACTAATAATTAAAAACCATCAAGCTTAAAGCAAACAAGGGCAACTGAACACGGTGTAACATTTCCAACATCACACAAAAAGTGCAACTAAACACCGTGTAACATTTCCAACATCACACAAAAAGGGAAACTAAACACGGTGTAATATTACCAACATTACGCTTAAAAGTGCAGCTAAACACGGTGTAATATTAGCAACACTAAGAAAAAAGGGCGACTGAACACGGTGTAACATTACCAACATCACGTGAATGCACATAAAACACAAGTAATCACTTACCTTTACGTGCACAATACTTAACATTTAGAAAAATTATCACCAGTTAAACATTGTCAAACTTAGCAACCATCGTGTAGATTCTGTGTAGTAATTTTGTTTTTGTTTCAAAACGAACGCTTAGTCTGTTTATCACACAAGTTTATCAATGTGGCTTGTCGGCTTTATATGTATGTATGTATGTATGTATGTATGTATGTATGTATGTATGTATGTATGTATGTATGTATGTATGTATGTATGTATGTATGTATGTATGTATGTATGTATGTATGGATGGATGGATGGATGGATGGATGGATGGATGGATGGATGGATGGATGGATGGATGGATGGATGGATGGATCGATGGATGGATGGATAGATGCATGTATGCATGCATGCAGGCATGGATGCATGCATGTACGTAGTATGTATGCATGTATGCTAAGATTTTATCACATGAGCACTATTTAGTAACCGCTTTATATCAATAAAGAATTTTAAACGGATCTAAACCAATTATATGAGTACATTTAGCGTATGTCTCACTAAGTGGACAGCTATGAAGGAAAACAAATCTTGCTTGATGTAACTGCATCACATTTTACAAAATAAAGGATAAAATAGTGGTGATGGATATATACTATTCCAATTAGCTTTCTTCCTTTATTTACGTATGTGTATTATTGAAAACAATGAAATTCTACCTAGATGTATACTATTTGACTATAATCCCAGGAAAGAAATAAAAGTAAAAAACGTAACAACTCATAAACCAAAACGCCTTCAAGTCTCGCATTCTCGAGACGTGTATGTATAAGGTGAATAATGAGCTTTGCAATCCTTAATTAATCTACTTCAAACTATGTACAAGTAATAACACGTCTACAAAGGTCGTTCTGCTTAAAAATTACTTACAAAATATTGTTTAGATAAATATATAAAACAAATATGCGGACAGACCAGAACATATCAAAGAACTGCTGATACAAATTTTCTGAAAATGTAAGAAAATTTCTTAATCAAATATCTGAAGTGGAATAAAAGGAGTAAATCAACAGCAACATGGTCAGGCTATCAGTCACACGTGGGTACTTCCATCTTTTTTATGAATAGCACCTGCATATTCATTTAATGCGAACTACAGATATCGTATCCATCAGTAAGATGTGTCAATATCATTTATTTTCCTCAGTTAACTCAATAAGTAAATAAATAAAAGTTCTAGTTGGTACATAGTTTACTTATTCATAACATTATATTTCATGTGTAAGTTATTTTATAATTAAGTTTCAATCGAATTTGTTTTAAACTTTTAGAGGAAACATATTTTGTTTTTACTTTATAGAGAACAAAACCTTCTTGTCTATGACATACACATCTTTAATCTATGTATTTCATTACATAGTGTTGCGAGTCTATACTCTTAAAATAAGTAACATAAAAGAGTGAAGACAACAAGATTTATAAAATTTAACAAACACTTTATTTCTCTAGAATACAAAGTGAAAAATGAGAAAAATAGAACTTACGATATAGCGAATTAAATCCAAAAATAATCTAAGAATTAAAGACACAAGTCCTAGTAATAAAAAAGATTCTGAATAAAGCTCAGTTCTATTCCCGAACAGATTTTAAATTGAAGGCGGTGATGTATCTGTTATGGCCTGCGACGTGCTGATGTGTCAACATTCTTGTTGAATCATGAAATATTATTCCAGGTTTGAATTTAGTATAGATTCCAATAAATGTATTCATACAAGAATTTTGTCAGAGAACTTTTATATTTCCAGAGAATAGAATCACTTTAATGCAAGAAAATAAAATTCACCCCAAACTGGCCACAACATAATAAAACTTAAAGTGCTAGATGTTAAAGCACGACTGGTAAAATCCTCACAATAACAATATAATATAGTTCTCTGCTTGACTTCAGGTCACAATTAGCATTTTCTAAAACTAACCATTACCTAACGGAAAATTACCTTCTAGAATGTTCTAATGAGCCTTGTTTATTTACAATACAATAGCATACAAAATTCACTTAGGAATCTCCTAAACTCTGATCAATACATTGACTCATCCTTGTTGACCTGAATATTAATCATGATAATAAGCTTGACCTGAATATTAATCGTGATAATAAGCTCATACACATAAAGATGAATGAAGCTATTATTAGTTATTTACATAAATGAAATAAAAAGGCAACTAGGTCAAGCAGAAATGAACTCAGTTTAGGACAAGGTCAAGTCCAGCAAACAATGTTACATTATAATAACATGTAATAAAACAAAATATTAAAATTACCAAACAAACAGATATAATGTTCATAACAACAGTAAAGATATAAATCTTTTCTATTTATTACTTATCTCGTTTTTCAATTCTTGTCAGTTCTATTCTCAGTTGAGAATTTGCATTGGCAAAACAAGACGTCACGAAGATATTATTTACTGCGGAACTGTTGTTGGTGAAAATAGATTCCTTCTTCTCCAAACATTTTGAGCACCAAATTTAAGTACAGCCTTGAGGTTCCCACATTTTTACAGCCTAAAACATTATTGGAATACATTTAAAATATTAAAACTTTTATGATTATTCGTTTTACTCAAATTCCTCTGATAGAATGATATTTTACTGATCTCGATTTATCTTCATGTATTTTTTTTCTGATTTGGGGGTTTTGACCCTGAATTTGAGTTTATTGCCAAGATGTTCTGAGAATATATGTCCCTACCTGAATGCCTTTAAACGTTTTTTGCTGAAGCTGTTTTTTTTTTACAACAATTACGAAGTACATCAATTCAATATACACGAGTATACCATAAAATACAATGCTCCATTTATGCTAAATGCTGAATAAATTTACCAAATCTAACATAGATTGCTAATTCTGTTTTGAGTCTTATCAACGTTGTAAGAATGTTATAGAGACTGGACTTATTGTATGAGTGTGTGTATGTATTAAAAGATGGGTGGGGGTGGATGAGAGAAAAATACATAAGATGCAAGTTTTGTTTTATTATCAGAAGGTTAAAATGCAGACACATTTTTGCTGATGGTTACGCCAACTGCCATTCGAACCATATGTACAATTTAGGCATATGTTTCCATTTCATTTTTAGCAGAGTCCTAACATAAATACTTGTATTCGTTTCATTTTTAGCAGAGTCCTAACATAATTAATGTCACTGGCTTATAGATCTTGACCTTGAAAGCTGATATTGGAGTAAATGAAGTTACATCAAGGAGCAACTTGGATCAATGTTGGTGTCGTTTATATTCGACGAAAGTACAACAATATTTAATTTAGCAAAAACAAATTTCCAAAAGAGAAAGTACCTTATATGCATGTTACAAGCTTCTGTACATGATTTGTTGTTGCCTGTCATCTTCATTGTAAAAACAAATATGGAATCTACACAAAGGAGTTTTATTTTGAAAGAATTATGAATCTGCAAAAAAACTTTTGTATCTAAGAATTATAGAATCCACATAGAATATCTTCAATGTCAAAGAATTATGGATTCCATATATTTACTATCTACACTGTCAACGACTTATGGAATCCACATAGACTAACTTCACTGTAAAAGAATTATGGAATTCTTACAAAGCATATTTATTGTCAAATAATGATGGAAACAAAGCAAAGAATCTTTGTTATCAAAAAATTATGGAATCCACATAAAAATTATATTATTAATGAATTATATGAACCAAGCAAAGCACCTTTATTGTAAAAAATTATGGAATATACAAAGTCAGTTTCATTGTCAAAGACTTCGGATTCACCATAAAGAATCTCTATTTAGTAATCAGCATGATGGTTACCAATAGAATGCTTCAAGAGGTAAAAAGTCATAGTGAAATCCAAATCCGAAACAATTTAGTAATACAAATGATAATATTGTTTATCTTCTTGTCAGTGTATTGCATTTATCTTAATCAATACCTGACACATGTGATCCCTTGCTGGATCCAGTGCATTTGAATGGACTGGTATTCGCTATACGTATAACAGTCCTTTCAAGTGCACTGGATCTAGCAAGGGATAACGCGTACAGGGATCGATTAAGATAAATGCAATAAACTGACAACGAACAATACAAAACCAGTATCTAACTAGCCTGAGCGCTTTCGGCTCTTTATGTTTCTTTTTTCAAAGGCAAATACAAAACATAGACAAGACAAACAACTAAAACACAAAAATCGTTGTGTTTGCAAAACTTTACATGGTTGTTTCTACATGAATTAAACCTTTAAATTTATTACGTTTTACCTAGTCTATTTCAACTTGTTGCGGATGCTTGAGAATGTTTAGTGAGATACTAGTTTTGCACTTATCGTTGTCAGTTTATTGCACACACACACACACTCACATATAGTTAGATACTAGTTTTGCACTTATCGTTGTCAGTTTATTGCACACACACGTACACACATATAGTTAGATACTAGTTTTGCACTTATCGTTGTCAGTTTATTGCACACACACACACACACACATATATATATATATACACACACACATATATATATATATATATATATATATATATATATATATATATATATATATATATATATATATATATATATATATATATATATATATATATATATATATAATACAATGGCGTTCTCTTTAAGTGATAAAATCAGCGTTTCGCCCTATTTCCAAACTGACAAACATTCAGTTTTAAATAGTGTAGCATAAAGAATATTTGAGTACTTTATTCTCCTATCTGTACAACGACAATTCGCAAGGAAATGTTGTCTTGTAAGTTTGATTGCTATATATACATCCGGAATGTATTCATGTTTTGGGTAAGATGTTCATTAAAATTGTATTTTTGACCAAGTGGTTATCATTTTGTTACAGATCAAGAAGCGCGAAATGAATATAAATACTCTCATAAACTTTGTATCTCCTCAAAGCTTGTATTTAAACAACAAATTTCCTGTTATTATGTATACATTGACGTTTGTATATACATATCATCTGTTGAATTCGATTGTCTTGGAAATGTTTTTTTTTGTCATCATATATAAATTATCAATAAAACTATGAAAAACAATAATTTCAAATATATTTCCTAAAGAAATTGGAGACCAAGCTAATTTTATGCCAGTTATAGATTTGCTTGTTAGAAGGGATGAAACTTAATGTACTTCGAAATAACCATAAATCATTTATAATACTGTGCGTGTGGAATCAGCCCATATATTATAATTAGGTCTGAAGGTGCAAATAAGTCAGCATTTTCAACACGCGATAAATTTACACCAAACATATTAACACATAGGGAATGCATATTGCTTACTTTTCTGGCACGCCAGTTTGTGATTTATTTCAGTCAAAGAATTACATAAAATCTCAGTAGCTTTGATTTTCACGACCACATACCAATGAACATTTATATTATCGATGTATTCAAAGCATTATGCAAGATATTATATATTTTATTTGTATTGTTAATTAGTTTTGTTTAATTCAATGCTATTGATAATATAACTTTATACGTTGGTCTCGACCATGTCCAAAATCAATGTTTTGTAACCAGCTGCAGATAAATGATGATAAAACTGAAGCCATTCTTATTACAACACAAAGACTTTCTCATTCACATAGTTTATCTCAGACAATACATATCAGCAATACTAACATTAAATTCAAGCAGTCAGTACGAAACCTAGGTGTTAATCTTAACAGTACTCTCTCATTGCATCAACATGTCATGAACATATGCAAGGCTGCAAACGTTGAGTTGAGACATATCAGCTCCACTCGCAATTATCTATCAACTGATGCTAATAAACACTTGTGTGATCCTTAGTACTTTCAAGACGGGACTATTGTAACTCAATTCTGTCTACTTCAGAAACTTAAAAAAGTTTAAAACACTGCTGCTCAGATCATCTCAAGAGTAAGTACCACGATCAAAGCACACCTCTCCGCTGCTCCATAGCATACAAAAGCCATGCGATCCAGAATTAAACACAAAATTTGTTCTCTGTGCTACGTTTCACTGACGGGCTCCAGTCCAACATACCTATCTGACCTCACCCATGTGTATACACATGCAAGATGCTTGCGCTCCTCTTTTGACACTCGTACTCTCATTATTCCCACTATGAAGCTGTAATCGTATGGACAGCATTGGTTTGCATACCAGGGCCCAGCAACGTGGAACGAATTGCCCACTGCACTTAGACACAAAGACACAGTGATCTCATTCAAGAGCGCTCTTAAAACTAATCTATTTCAACTGCAAGAACAGTCATAATGACCTAATGTTTTCTTTTTAACGTATTCTTACCTTAAAAATCTACAGCCTGTTTTCTGTTTCTAATTTTGTTGTTTGTTTTTATTTTTGCAATCATTTCATTATATAAGTTTTTATTCTTTTTAAGCATTGTCAAATGCTGTAAAGCGCTTAGAGCTTCTAAAGATTAGGCACCATATAAAGTCTTCATTATCATTATTATTATTATTATTATTATTATTATTATTATTATTATTATTATTATTATTATTATTATTATTATTATTATTATTATTATTATTATTATTATTATTATCTACTTAACCTGACTCATTATTTTTTTTTAAATTCTGTAAATAACTAAAACATGGCTAAAAATATTCTCTGTGTATGGAATGAATGTTAAGAATATTTTCTTTGCCTGAATCAAGTACATTGTGTTTACCGTGTTCTTTATTTTAATTATTTCATCTAAAAAACATTCCAACCCTTCTTGGTTATTTTCTATTAGGTAACAGGTAAATTTTAGAAAATGCTAATTGTGACCTCAAGTCAAGAAGAGGGATATATGATATATTTTTTAAAGAGTAATTATTCATTTGTGCCTTATGATCTTAGCAAATTCAGTTAGATTAGTGTTTTGTCCCGAATTTTATTTGGGCTGGAATTTAAATATTCAAATTATGTATTAACTGGAAATAAAATGTGCTTATATCAACAATAATATTTTTGCAAATAGATACTTGAATTTGTAGTGAAATTTTAAAAAAGTATATATACTTGGCTTGTATTATTGTGATCCAAGAACGACTCTTGTAGCATCAGAACAATACGGGCCACCATATGCTCATCGGCACATTGAACGTTAAATTTAATTTGAATTTTTACCAAATATTTACTTAGAACATTGATCATTAGGGCTTGTGTCTGTAATTCTATAATTATTTGTAATTTAATTCGCAATACAATTATTTCCTTTTCTAACTTTTTCCAGGGAGATAAATTATTTGTTGAATTTTACAGATTAAAATTTGCTTGATATTTCTTTCACTGTCAACCATCCATTTACCTTATATCGATGAAAATTCACTTTACAGTTTATTCTCATAAGATTAATTGAATTTTCTATACGTTGTGTTTTAACTTTCATAAACATAACCAGAGTCACATGGACTGAGTATTGTCATTCAGGATATTCATCTCATCTGACCATATCAGAGTCCCATAAACGAAATACCTTCATTCAATTTATTCCTCCAATTTCACAATTTCTTTATGTTAATAGGTGTTAGAAAGTCACTTTGCTCACATTATCAAATTCAATGTTTGCCAGAAAAGCCGATCACTTATGGTAAGATCAATAAACTGTTGATCTGAATTTTATTACTTACTCGGTGATAATCTACTGTAAATGACCAACTTTTAGGTCGATTTTTGTTTGTTAGAATTAACTATGGTAGAACACACTTAGTTGTATACATGTACCATTAACGAGATTTATGGGGAAATGACCACATTGTACACGCCATAAACTACATATTAGTTAGGGCAAGACCAGAAATTATTAGCTTTCAATTAAGGACTTAGTTTGTTTAAACTTACCGAGCGGGGTTCAAGTTTTGTTCTGCTTATAAGATTGTAGAAGACAGCATAGTTGTAGACATTTGAAATAACGCAGTGTTTACTACCAACAATGCGGGAATTATTGTAAATCTGATTAGTAACGCTGTGAAATGTAGCTTAAAATGGAAACCTTTAAATGTACTGGAGTGATTTTAAAACTTTAGTCTACATTTCTTTACTAGAGAGTGAAAGCAAGATCTGAAGGCTCCGATAATTTTAAAGAGTAAACTTCTCGTAAAATAATTGTTATCCAAGGAAGAGACGTTTGTCTGAAGGATTCGACAGACACTAAAAGCAGGACAAACGATGTGAGATAATATCTGGAAAGAGTTATAACCCAAACAGTGTGGGAAGGAAAAGTATAGTTTTTGAACAAAAGGAAAGGCATCTAGAATTGATAGAAAGAAAGAAAATGGAACGGAAGACATAATGAAAGAACGGAACCGAAGTACAGTCTAAGAGGACCTGAGGGAAGGAATCTGTCAACAGGTTATGCATTGATTCAAGGCAGAGTTATTCGATATACTCGGACTCGTAAAAGATGATTTTGGATTCTATCGTAAACAGAATCGGCTAGTCTTATAATGTCATTGTATTTATTTTTGAAATTCCTTAATTAGTAATACATAAAGAAAGAAGTGTATCTTTCGAACTGTAATTTTAAGTTTTTTTACTCGTGGACAATTTTATTGTTTGAAATTTTATTAAATTTTGTTTTTACTTGTAACGGAGGCTCGACTTACTTGTTCTATATATTAGCTCAGATTACTTCTTTATTCCATTCATAAATTTCCACTTGTAGTAGCTTTATTTGATACAGGGCAATTTTCATCGTTGGAGGTCACTCCTATATACGAACCAAAACCAGCAAACCCGCCACAAAACAGTTGAGGAAGGGTTTGCCATAACCATATACCACAAAGTGTGGTCTCGTCCGGGATATACGAACATTTATATCACATGTGGGTTGCTTGACCACGGGATATATACGAATCTGAGCAAAAATATATAGAACAGAGAGTTACAATTGCAATTGTATTTATAATGAATAGCGTACCGAGTGAGTCGAATTTGTCTGCCTATATATATATATATATATATATATATATATATATATATATATATATATATATAATGTGCATGCAATTTTTCTTTGCATCTTTTTCACGTGTTATGAATTTTTTTAGAGATTGATGCAATTGTCCTTGTTGTTGGTGTAATATTTGGACGTTTTGGAGAACTACCATAATCTTGGAATCCTCTTGAGAGGGCGATTCAGTCCTACTTCTTTAGTAATAAATCAAGCTTTTTTGGATTGGGGGTTACTCTAATTTTTGGAAAGCATTCTTGTTTGGGGTTGTTTGGGGTTGTAAGGTTGTAAGGTTATCCTGGGTATATTGGATAAGGCCATACTAGCAGTGAAATAAGGTCATACGTGTGTGCTATCTGGAGTAGGTCAGTGATCATTGGTGGTAAGTAAGGGAACGAAATTATTGTTACGCAGTAAAGGTAGACGAATATGGCCACGGACAGACAACTAGTTAAAGAATATCGCCCTTTGAGTAGAGAAGAGGTTGGATATGAAGGGGCCCAGCTAGCGGAATACATTTGTTTTCGATTTTCACAGTATATTACAGAGATATTGGAAACGATTGTATCTTTCGAAAGAAAAAGAAATTCAAAGCTCTCCGCCTTTAACATAAATCACTTACATCTTGCAAATACATGTATTTAACAGGATTATAAATAGTCACCGTGACACTTGTAGGAAATGTTTAACACAACAAGGTACAGAAAACCCATACGAGTCATTTTAAATTTAGAATGAATTGATTTAGGAACATAACTTACAAAGTTTTATATAGGTTTTCTTTTGTGAAAACAAAGTTTTGTCTGAAGCCAAATTTCGTAAAGATTGTTGCTATAATTGTTAACCAATGACCTACATTGCTCGTGAATCATCAAACATAGATGATGTTATTATTGTTTTGGTTTAAACTCATTGCTCAGCACAACAATAGATGTAGAAATGAAAAATATTGATTCTAAATATTATTAATTCCTAAAGATAACTCAAGTACACAGAGAATATTTAACAATTGTACTGGTGTCTCATAATTCTCGTAAGCATGTTGTCTATTCACAAAGGTCCTTCTAAAAACGTGCCCTAAAAAGCAAATAACCGCTTTTAACCAGATGCATATCGATGCTACGTGATGAAGATATTTATAAAGTATTTACAAAAAGGACTTAGTTCATTAAATGCGAGAGTATGTACAAGTCAAAATGAAATATTACACTACACACTTAAGTCCAACAATGCAAAAAAGCTCCTTGTAGCACAAGTCGATTCACTTTCTCCATATAGGTAAATGAGATTGTTTTGAATAACACAACACTGTCTTGATAACCATATTCCGATTCTCTTGACCGATAAAGACATTTAATTGACTTAACACGATTACATCTTCCTCTAATAACCTGTTTTAACCTGTTTTAACAACAACAACAACAACAATAATAATAATAATAATAATAATAATAATAATAATAATAATAATAATAAAAATAATAATAATAGCAAAGCAACAATAAAAATACTGCTACTACTACTACTACTACTACTACTACAACTACTACTACTACTAAAATCAACAATAATCTTAGTAACAGGTACATAACATATGTAAAACACATGGTGTAAGCTACATATGACAATAAGTCCCACAACTCATTGTGTATTGTATATGACATTTGAAATAGATTTTAATTGATTCATGAATAGTCTTGCATAGTACTTTAGATGTACATGATTGCAAAATGTCAGGAAGACTTATATAAATATGGTCCTCATAAAACTTTTCCAAATATCAAGATGAAAGAAAATGAAACTGTTAACTTCATTTATTGGTTAAATCAATATCTCTAAAAAGTGCAATTTCACTGAGAATTAAATGCACATGAGAAACGAGTCATTAATCTGAAAACGGAATATTACAGCACATTGAATACACCGAAACACAGACTCCATGTCACATAAAGTTGACCAAAGTGCTCAAAAAAAGAAAGAAATACTAATTTGATGGTGATTAAATATCTGCTGCTAAAGCCATTAACAGCAAGGCTTCACACCTGCATCTCCTGTTTCCAAGCGACAACATTAATTAAAGGATATGCTCTTATGCATCAAACTGAAGACTTGCCATATGTTTTACCTATTATTGAAATTCTCTGCGTAATAGAATGTTGCTAACTTATTGTCATAAAAATGAATCGTTACAAAGGCTTTTGATAAACATAAAGTAATTGGCATTTACACAGATGGGGTTGTTTAGTTGTTGGACAAGAGTTAAGGAACCCATCTATTTCTTTTCTGAGAAATTCTATTGATATTTCCAACGCCATTACCAATATCACCCGTTCCACTCCCCACACCTATTAAAAATTACGTGATATATGCTATGTACCAATTTCAGTATCGCAAGAAAACGTTATGAAGATGAAAGTAAACTTAATATAGAGTTTTAGTTAAACAGACATTTGAGTCTTTTATCAATGTACGTTCTTGTAAAACTGCTAATTGTCAGTGTAAAATTGATCATACAGTTAGATCCAACAAATATTTCAATTTAAGTTTTTAATGACATTCTTTTCTCCATCAATAAAAAATTACGATACATTTCTGGTGAAATATATCTCATATTTAAAAAAAAATATTTACAGTTGATTTTCTTTTTCTGTCTGTTGATAAAAGATAATAAATTAATCTTACTTAGAATACGAAGTTCCTGGGTTCATTTTCTCTTCCTTATGTTATAATTTTGGATGCTTACATTAGATGCTTGGGCTTTCCTAATGAAATTATGAGCGAAGATACATCCCTGCATTAATATATCCAAATTTTGAATAACATCGAAGAAAACTAAGTAGGCCACATGGTAAAAATAAGGTTTTATTCAATATCCATAAAGGTACGCAAAACTTTAGGCTGAAAACATAATAATCCCATTACTGAATGATAAAATACATTAAGGAATAATATAAAACAACAAATAGACATAAAGCGTCAGACAGCAATCGTTTCAAAACTGTCTGTGAAGCAAAGTGTAGCTGTTGAGCATTTAAGAATAAAATACTGTTGAATGTATGGTGTTAAATGGTAAAGAAAATTAGGATGAGATTTAATTAAATATTCATCATGTGCTTAAGATAATGTGAATATTAAACTATTTTTTTTAAAAAAAAATGGTATTTCGTTCGATATAGAAAAATTCACAAACACATTTGACATTACACGTATCAATTTATCACGAAATTGTATAAATCCCTTTGTTATTTATTAAATACACGCACCTGGGTTTCGTTGTTTGTGTACAACGCTGCCTGAGTGTGATTTATGTATATTGTACGATATTTCAAAACTGTGATTCGGTTCTTTCTATGCCGCACGTACGGAGTGCTTTCGATTGGAGAAAAACGATATACATCAAACTAACAGATGATATAGAGCTACATCGTCTGTTTATAAATATCTCACTATACACAAAACATTACACTACGGGAACGTCTTGTCAGTGAGCAGTCCACTTAAGGACCTGCACATCTTCATCTCAAGAGGTATGTGTGTTATTTATTGATTTCTTATATATATATATATATATATATATATATATATATATATATATATATATATAATGTAGGTTATAACTGTTTGTACTACCACATTTAGTTTGGAATATTTTATATGTAGCTGTGACTTGCGTAGTATAATCCTTAGTGATTTAACAGGAGATCTATATTAGCGATAAAGTCGCATTTTTATTAAGAACGTATATCATATGATTCTTTTCAGACAAAGGTAAGCTCATTTCTGAACCTGTTTATTACTTTGTAATGTTTTGCCTATAATGTTATTTGTCTAGCTTACCGTATATAACGGCATTACGTGTTATGGTATATGCCCGTATCAATCTTAGTACACGGTGTAATTTTCAGCTGATCAGATTTGACTGTGTAGCAGCTGTAGAGCTGACCATGGTGATCAGAGCTGACGAGGTAGAAGTTGTAGAGCTTGCTACAGAGTTGACCATAGCAGCTGTAAAGATGACCATAGCAGCCATATAAGTGACGACAGAGCTACTTGAATAGCTGTCATCGAGCTGATCGAATAATGTTTTGCTGGTTGAGTAGCAGGTGATCGGGCGTTGCTGACCGATTGGTAAGTGTTGATTGCTTGTTTGACAAAGTGATTGAATGGTAGTCGGTATTCACATGTAAAGCAGACTGTTTGATTTACCAGTGCGACTGGTAGCCAAGCATTCTTGGGACGGAGTGTTTTGTATAACTTCGTACATGTACTCTTTCAGCCATAGGCTAATTTACCCAGTGTTTTGGGACTGTAAAGATATATTGTATGATAACTGTTCATTTTGTATCATTTTACTATTTGAGTGAAGTACATCATTTTTCACTATTTGAGCGAATATATCATTTTTACTGTTCGAGTAAAACACATTCTTTTCGTCGTGTGAAGTTACTGTGAATCACTAACTTTTGTCCCGGAACTATGTAAGGTAATTTAATTTTATTCATTTATGTTAAACTAATAGGTATATTGTGTCAATTTGTCTAATAATTAAATCTTTGACCCATAAGTATTAATCATTTTTTTCCATTTGAGTCATTCATCAATAAACACTGTATCAACCACCATTAGTGTTTCGTTATAAATCCGACCCCAATACGGTTATCTTGTGACACCATATGACTCACGGGTGGTGTCATTATGCCGACAATTCATACGGCGAAAGTATCAACATGATTCATGGGTGGTGCTATTAAGCAGACGATTCATACGGCAAAAGTATCAACATGATTCATGGGTGGGGCTATTAAGCAGACTATTCATGCGGCAAAAGGATCCAAGGGTCAGCTCTGATGGCCTAGTGGTTAGAGCGTCCGCCTAGAATACGGGAGGTCGCGGGTTCAAACCCCGGCAAAATCATACCAAAGACTTTAAAAAATTGGTGCTCAGCAGTAAAAGGTTAGTGTTAGGACTGGTCGGCCTGGTGTCAGGATAATGAGACTGGGTGGGACATCATGCTATATGTCTGCGGCATGATGCCACAGAGCTAGACATCACTATAAACTGTCACACTACAGACATCGTAGCGATATGACTAAAAAAAAATTGTTAAAGCTGTGTTAAAAATCTAAATCACACACATACACTTAATGGGTGGTGCTATTAAACAAAATATACGGTAAAACTATTCATACGGTAAAGGTATCCAGACGATTTATGGTGCTATGAAAGTATAACTACTGAACCATATATACGTAATTATACAATTAGGTCACATTATCAGCAAGTAACTTTCACACGGTAAAGCATTACTAAAGATCGCATCTGATCACGTGTTAGCAAATTCAGAGGGTCATTGTTTCCTTTTGGTTGCGGCAAAAGCTCAGACTCGCTTCCTGCATTTTAATCTACCTAATGCATCAATTCATTGTCTTCAAAATGAGATGTTTACTTACCTTTAATAGAAAATGGCATACGTTGGTGACGTCTAAGACATTCTTCCTTCAAATCATCGATGATGTTTTGTAGTCTTGCAGGAAACCTGGTACGTGTATCTTGCTCCACAATGTCCGTCAGATTGGTCACTTTTGTGTAATTCAGACTCTCCATTGTCAAAACTGAATCTTGATGCTTAAACAGCGCATTACTTTAAGACAATGGACGAACACTTTATACCAGCTAAAGCTTCTACCAGTAATAACGTAATATTTGATTTTCGATTAAACGTCTGTGACTAATTGTAATACTACAAGATAAATCTGAGAACGAATGCTCATTGCATAACACACGTCCATGCGTGCTACTACAAGCACTGTACATTGCTACACCTAGTTAAGCATGGCGTGCGGTATAATGTCTTCGATGCATGCTTTTAATAAAGTATACATGTGTCAATTACTGTCTGAACATTGGCGTTAAGTCGTGTTAATGGTATTAACAAGTAATCTCCCATTCATACATTGCAAATTCTAGAATTTTAATTCACACGTATAGTGAGAAAAATTGAAACATTCTCAAATAACTACTATTTCATTTGGCAGTTTCTCTTTACAAACATAAAAGCACTGAGACTTTTCTCGATGGTATAAGAAGCAGATGTGAGCTGTTGGAGAGGAATTTTCTGATACCTTTGTTCATGACAGAATATTTACAGAAATTAGTAATAAAAATATACTGTAGGTATTTCAATTTAGTTTAAGATTCAGTCTTTACAAGTTTTGACTAGATATTTTCTTTCCCAGAACACGTGAAAGGAATAATTCAGAGACTTTTCAGTATTCAGTAAAAGTCAGCGTAAAAGTACAGTGGCATCAGCTGAATCGACTAACAAATAAACTACAGCAAGAATGAATATAAAAAAAACTGAATTTTGTTTGTATAACAGTGCAATAGAAGCTCGAACATTACACCTCTGCAGTACATGGACTGCACATGCGCAATCGACAGGCTGATATTCATTTGAATGACACGGAAATGCGGTACCTTGCTGACTTAATCTTATAAATCTCGGGATTCTCTTTCAATAGGTAACGTCTATTATAATTTCACAGGATTCCAGTGATCGTATGAAGAGACGATATCCTCTCCAAAATCGTTGTTGTGAATTCCGATGTCTTCCTCTCTTTGGCGTGAATATGCCAACTCTGCTAACGTACAGGAAATCACTGAAAAAAGCAAATAAGCTTAAGAAAACGTAAAAACGAGAGCTGTCATGTCATCCGATAGATTTATGAATGTCCTGAAATGAACAAGAATGTATCTGATGAAAGGAACGCATGCGATTGCTTTTGTTTATAAAGACAACGTTTGAATTAATTGAATATTTATTCCCTAGCCCTCAAAAAATATATTAGTCTTTTGTCTAGAAAATTGTAAACAGTGCGTAACCCCATCCCAGTGATAGTCAATATTTTCATAGGAAGTTAGTCAAACAATTGTGTTAAATAGTAAAGGTTGGATTTTAAACACTAAATTATACCCATGTTTGATACATTATTCTACTACTGGAATAATCGCCAATAATTTGCTTAAAAAGATATAAGTAAGCCTGTAATATACCATAACAAACTATATTTGGACTTCTGTGTTATAGATGAGGGCCTGGTTTCACTGGAAATTCACGCACATAAAGTTTTAAGCGTTAGAAAATCTGATGTTATTTCGTAAGTGCGTCTCAAAAAGATTCCGGAATAACATTTCGTAAGGCTAATAAAGACATTTGCATAAGCTACATTTTGCACTCTAGGTAGGTAATAAATCGGTAAAATATAATAGGGCACACGCAAGATGCTTACAAAGGATGGAGGAGTTGACGACAAGAACAATAACAATACAATGACATCCTCCTCCCCCAAATATCGAGCAAAAATCTCTCTCTATCTATCTATACTTTGATTAAAGCAGACAGAATGCCTGTCTGTGCGTGCGTGTGTGCTTATGTGTAGCGCCTGAGTCATGAATTTGAAGTCCCCATGGCGCTGTTAGAGTTGCAGCAAACCCCCACCCCCATACAAAATAAGGCCTGAAAACCATACCCTTTAAAGACAGTTACTGTCTTAGATAATATTAAAATTGTAACTGGTGTGATCCGCGTACGGGACGCGGTGAGTGATAAAGTGATCGATCGATCATAGTGCATGAAGCACATGAAGTGGCACAAACGTCGATTCCCTGCCAGCTAGCAAAAGCTGCTGTCACATCTCAATTCTTTTTTGGGGCAAACAACACTTTGCTCATTCCACTCCTCCATATTTGTCATAAATTGAGATTTTTGTAACGTTTGTACATTTCGAGTCTTCGTGTCAAGTACGCTATTATTTTATGTTAGTGAGCTGACATACTGAAATACCAGTGTGCGGGCTGTGTATCGCGTTTGTCATTAAGTAGTCATTCTATTTTGTTTTAGGAATATCCTTTATGTTTCCTGTCTGTTAACATACCCACAGGAATCTGCAGTTTAATCAACAAAGCAAGACGAAATTTCTGACAAAATGAATTCACCATAATCGTATTATAAATTAACACAACATGATATGACATTTATAAAATATTTCTGACTTCTAAATGTGATGCAGTCATCACAGTCTTGCATATCGTCTACGGGAGCATCAATGACTCTCATGTGGCCATAAACACCTTCAAGTAGCATTGTTTTATCAGATGATATGACGGCGGTTGTACTCAGCAGTAGCTCCTCGCGTCACACGAGCTCGAAAATGTACGTCAAAGAACGGACTATCTAAACAAAGCCAAATGCTCCAGCGAAAACTAATAAATTAGATACGGCGTTGTAAAATCCAATTGTGATATTTGTAAACCAGTTTCGATATTTTGATCACATTCCATAAATGACATCAGACGATGAAACGCACGTACTACATGATTTTGTTCAAAATCTAACAAAATATCCGTTGATGGTTCTTGATGTACATTAATTCTCATTGAAAACTTCTAAAACACCGAGTTTGTCAAATATCATTGCGGGACGTGTTTGATCATTTGATCGTGCAGGATTTTGAAGCGCAACGAATATATATCGCAGCGCAGAAATAACTTGCTGGGATGCTATTTGTAACGTAAATATCCCATTAATGGTGCCTTGAACAGCATTTGTGGTTGCTTTTAACCATGACAACGTCGCCTTACCCCTGCTGATCATGAAAGCGAGTAACCGATCTATAGATATCGATGGGTTCATTATTGTCATCCATATTGAAAGCTTTTGTCAGAATTAATTTTCCAGCACCACCAGGAGTTGCCATATTGCACAATTGTCGTTTCGCTTTCGTACTAACAGAACTGTGTGCTTGGGTCCAAAAATTACCTTTCGTACGTGTCTGTGGCTATCTAAAGTTATGCGATAATGAAATCGTGCAAGAAAATCTTCTGTTTCCACCTTGCAACCTTGCTCAAAATGATGCGAATCCCATGTTGAAATTTACATTAGCATCACGAACCAGAGGAGTAACGTCAGCGTCGGCGTTACCGGCAAAGTTTCTTGGTTTCCTAACATCATATGGTACGTAGTTAGGATGATCAGAAATATCCTTGGTAAACATCACTGATGGACCAGCTGATCTTTAATAATCATCGCCATATCTTGCAAGGTCAATTATCGAATAAGCGACGTCAACATTTTTTTAATCGATTCAATATTTCTTCCGTCGATCATGTATATGGCACTGTCAAACAATGCCATAATGCTGCTGTTAACGAAACCAAATTTGGCGTCAGCATCGTGCTCGGTATTATTTTCCCTTAAAATTTTGCCTTCTACTTCAGTAAATGCTTCAGCGGGCAAGAAATATCTACTTGTATCATGAACTTGTAATTCAATTCGCCAACGTTGATTTGGTTGTCGTGGGTCGTAAGAATAATACTGATACTCACGCACAGACCCATCTTTATCGAATGTGGGATTGGATGTCAGTTTAAACATCGCTTATGATATTCATCATCGTCTAAGACAAAGGCCACTTTGAGAAGTTTTACGTTTTCGAGGAAACCCAATTTCCGCTATCAGATTTGCTGGTACACCCCCTCCCATCAGCTAACTGCTAGTTTTTGATTGCGTGTGTGTGTGTGTGTGTGTGTGATTTAGATTTTTAACGTAGCTTTAACAATTTTTCAGTCATATCGCTACGATGTCTGCAGTGTGGCAGTTTATAGTGATGTCTAGCACTGGGGCATCATGCCGCAGACATGATGTCCCACCCAGTCACATTATCCTGACACCAGGCCGACCAGTCCTAACACTAACCTCTTAATGCTGAACGTAAAGCGAGGCAGCAGTTAGTACCATTTTACTGGCTGAGGTTTTCGTCGAATTTATCGTGCTAATCTATCCTTGACTGCAAATAATGCTTTAACATCACCAATAGTACTAATAACTTTTTCAAGAATAACATCAATAATTTTCATGCCTAATTGTTTTGCAATCGGTTTTGCTTTTGGGGCTATCCTCGAAAATAAACCCCTAACAACATCACCAAGTCTATCTCCGTAGAATGTCTTGTATACAGGTAATCTTGAATTTATCATCCCGATCACAATTGGTCCACGTTGAGCAGAGCAGCGCGTATGATCATCTATTATTATTATTATTATTATTATTATTATTATTATTATTATTATTATTATTATTATTATTATTATTGTTAAACTGTTTAATCGAGCAATCTTTCACCTTTATCATTTGTAGATCCTTCTGGGGAATAAAATGATGTGGATAATGTTTCTTATGGTTGTCATAGTCTTATTGATGATAGTTGTTGTCGTCGTTATTGTATTCGTTGTTCTAGTTCTTGTTATTGCTGTTTGTACTTGATGTTCTGATAAGTTTCGGATTATCTGTTGATGTTCTTCTAGTGGTAATTTTGTAAACAAAGTATATTTATCTATTGCACGATTATATTCTATAAAGTTTGGATCATCGGTTGGTGCTTGACTAGCGTGATAGTAAATGCGAAATAACCCTTTCGAGATTTGCAAAATCATCAGCGTATTCAGGTTTTAAAAAATGTCTTTGATTCGAATAATTATGAACGACAATAACAGTTAAATGTTCAACACCTTTGGCTTCTTTGACAAGTTTAACAAAAGCTTCAGTGAATTTATCAGGCAGATTAACCCTGACTTGTGCTTGTGTTCTTGTTGAGCAACATCTTCCGCTCGCTCGGTCTTCTTCAGGTATTTCCAGGGTTTGCAATGCAGAAGCTATTTTATCCGGAAGTTCTCGTGGAATTTATTTGTTTAGATCTCTATGATATTTTTTTTAAAAAATTGTTAAGCTGTCTCTGCTAATACAGGAACATTACCTAAAGTGGTTACAGTGATAGGCTTAAAAATTGTTCTGCTGCTGTTGTTGGGCTTAACGCCATTTTTCAGCACACGATAGGCTATTCATGGCGGCCAGTATTAATGGTGGAGGAAGAAACCGGGAAATCACCGGGGGAAAAAAAACACCGACCCAGGAGAAGCTACTGGCATGCTTTCTCACATATCTACATTCGTCGAATCATAGACTCGAACCCACGCAGACAGAGGTGAGATGGCAGTGATCCGTAACGGACAGCGCTTTAGACCACTTGGCCACTCGGGGCCAAAAAATGCGATAAATGCACATTTATCTTGATAAGTAGGGGTCCACATCAAATCAGCTCGAAATTTATGAAAAGAACACTTTCCCACCATGTCAGCACGTGGTGGGTGCTGTTTCTTGCACTCACTCGGGGTTGATTATGGTGGAAGTGTGCGAAATTCGTGTAAAGTAGAAAAGGCCTCCATATAATTGTTTTTGTTTGACACTGCAAAAATGTAGAACTGGGTTGGTGTGGAGTGGCGTGGAGTAGGGATAAATTGCAATGGTTTAATTACAGCAGCAAAGAGGGTATGCGACCAACAAAAGTGACCGGCACGTAAATGAAACCACGTAACGGTGAAATACAAAATTATTTCGTCGAAGTAACCAACCCAAGCTAATCCCGCAAAGTCGCCTACATAACCGAGTTAGAGGTGTTTTGATTTGACGTCATTGACGTTCAGATTTCACCGTCATACGAGGCTTTAGATTTCATAAATAAGGTCTCAGGCAAATGATATGTTCACACTCTCTGCTGCTAATGTAAAGGAAGAAATTTTAGTATTTGGGAACTCATGTTATAATGTGTAGAGATTGGAATACTGTTCAAGACCTAAAAATATATGCTTATATTATTTTACATGACAACAGTCTAGAGCAGTAAACAAAGACCTGAAGAACTAACATGAATTATCGATGCCTGGAGAAATTGCTACCAAGTCTTAAAGATGTATACCTGGATGTAAACATCTTGTTTGCAACAAAGTAGATTTAAGTGGACTTAAATGTAACATAATAAAAACAAATGCTATTTGATTGAAAAAAGCAATTTTCAAACGAAAAAATATGTCCTTGCTATAGTTTTGTCTCAAGACTTAAAACAAGTTGTAGAAATTAATTATAGAAAGAAACCAATAAAGCCAAATAAAGATATAGTTGCAGTCATGGCAACAATCTGCAAAAAGATTTGGCAGACAGGAGAATGGCCCACCACATGTACACAATCCTTTGTCACTGTGTTCACCTAGAAAGGAAACCTACAGCTAATACAAAACTACAGAACCATCAGTTTCATAAGTCACCTAAGCAAAGTCGTGTTGAAAATAGTTTTCAACAGACTAAATTCTCAAGCAGATAAACTTATTGCAGAAGAGCAGGAAGGCGTCTGAGCTGTAAGGAGCACCAAAGAACAAACCTTTAATATCAGACTCATTTGCGAGAAATATCTTCAATATCAGCATAATCTATACCAGGTCTTTACCAATTTCAAAATGGCATGTGATAGGGCATGGCATGCAGCCTTATGGGAAACTATAAGAAAGTAATCGATATGCTCAAACCTATTGCAGGTTGTTAAGGACCTCTATGTCAAACCAGTGCTGTCCTCATCAAAGGCAGCAGAGGAGTTTGGTTTCGAGCAACATTTGGAGACAGACCGAGATGTATACTGTTACATACACTCTTCAACATTTTCCTAGAAAGGATTATCGAGGATGCCTTGCATGACCTCAAGGGTACTGTCAGCATTGGAGGAAGAACAATCACAAACCTTCGTTTCGCAGATGATATTGATGGTTTAGCAGGAGATGAAAAAGAACTGACTTTTTTTTGAGCGCTTCGACACAACGTCCACAGTATATGGTATGGAGATTAGCGCCGAAAAACCCAAACTGATGACAAACAACACCAATGGCATCAGTGCAGAATAACGATCTGTGAACAGAAGCTGTAAAGAGTCACAAGCTTCAAACACTTGGGACCAATTATCACAGATGAGGGCTCTAAACCATAACTACTTTGCGGTATTGCCCTGATAACAACAGCAAAAACAATATTGAGACCAATATATAAAGATACCAACATTTCTTTTGGTTCCAAAATATGGGTGATGCGCTCGATTGTCGTATCCATCATTTTGTATGCTTGTTAAACCTTTTAATTGAGATACGACCGCAAGATCTTGGGCATCTCATACAGTGACAATGTAACAAACGAGAAAGTCCACAACGGGATCCAACGAGCCATCCGATCCTATTAAGACCTCTTGGCTACTGTAGAAAAAAGGAAACTGAAGTGGTACGGTCATGTCTCAAGATCGTCTGGACTGGCAAAAACAATCTTTCAAGGCACGGTGTGAAAGTGCAGAAAAAGAGTTAGATAGAAAAGAGATTTGAAGACAACATTAAGGAGCGGATAGGCATGGGATTTGGAGATTCTCAAAGGACAGTAGAGAACAGGGAAAGATGAAGAAAATTGGTTCTAAAGTCAAAAACGGTGCCCCAACGACCTCTTGGGTTAAGGGATTGATGATGATGATGATGATGACGATGATGACTACGACGACGATGCTGCTGCTAATGATGATAATGATCAAGATAATGAATAAAGTCATACGAATTCTGGAAAGCTGAGTCAAAAACATATTTCATTAGTAGCTAAAGTAGTTGTTTAAAAAACTCAAAATTCTTGCTTTGCCGATATCCATACATCTCTTGCAGCATCATGAATCCATCTGCAAAATTTCAAGAAGAACTAAATCGTACCTTATTTAGTTTGTATATGATGAAAAAGTAGAGCAAATTAAACGTAACATACTAGTATCCACGAAGGGAGAACTAAATATGACACACATTTATTCATTCATTAGATATATTCAGATTAGATGGATTTTTAGATTACTGGAAAAGGGATGGAGCGTGGCAGAACATAGTCAATACCACTGTATTCAGAAATAGGACAGATATCTGGAATTTGAGGAGGAAAAACGTAGAAGAAATCGATAAGCTCATTTAAACAGTTTTTCGAAAAATCTAATCTTGGCAGTATCAAAATAGAAAGAGGATACGCAAAATTCAAATGAGTATTTATCTGAGTCTTTTAAAATTTTGCTCCACCTAGAATGTTCCTTCAATACAAATCCTGGAAAGATGATTTAGTTGATAATCGCATTAATTTAGTACCTTTTGAAACTATCAAATAAAAACTGGATGCGACAATTTCTTTGAATTACTTTAAGTATTTCTAAAATTCATAAATATTGAAACAATGCAAGCCAAAACCATTTGACTCAAAACATGTTTGACGAGCAAGGTGATAAATAATGAACCTGAAAAAGCATTACTCATTTAAATTTCTTTAGAAAGATGCAACACATTGCTAAGAAAGAAACGTGGATACAATAATTAAACACAAATATCAGTAGTAAGTAGTGGTATATGATTTATATTCGGGCGAAACTACTAAGTATACAAAGCTGATCTATTTTAATTCTAAATTAATTCATATAATAACTGATAACTGTCATTGATAACTTTTTGAAAAGAATTAGCATATTAGAATTCTTGTTCTATTAAAGTGAAAGCGGAAATATTGACTATCAATTCTACGACTGCAATATTACGTAATAGGTTTGGTAATCTTTTACTAAACATTTTGCACCTTGTTGTCCAAATATTGTACATTTGTTCAAAAAATAAATTTTAGGAAGGAAATAATTAGACATTTTGTGTAATCTCTTGCTTATTTTGGCTAAATTATATATTTACACTTGTAGATTCAACATGCAAAATCCTTCTATTTGTGTTTTAAGCATATATCTGAAGCGCACAAGAACATTGAAAACATATACTGCTAGGTTAAACAGAAATGAGCCTCAATCATGAACTTGTATCTTGTGTAATGCGTTTAACAAGAACCAGTTCTGTACTATTGGGACGTATCTGCCACCTATACACCTTATACTTGTGTCAGCCCATCTCTGTCACCTATATACCGTATACTTGTGTCAGCCTATCTCTGTCACCTATACACTGTATACTTGTATCAGCCTATCTCTGTCACCTATAGACTGTATACTTGTGTCAGCCTATCTCTGCCACCTATACACTGTATAGTTGTGTCAGACTATCCCTGTCACCTATACACCGTATACTTGTGTCAGTCTATCTCTGTCACCTATACACTGTATACTTGTGTCAGCCTATCTCTGCCACCTATACACCGTATACTTGTGTCAGCCTATCTCTGTCACCTATACACCGTATACTTGTGTCAGTCTATCTCTGTCACCTATACACTGCATACTTGTGTCAACCTATCTCTGCCACCTATAAACTGTATACTTGTGTCGGCCTGTCTCTGTCACCTATACACCGTATACTTGTGTCAGCCTATCTTTTTCACCTATACAATGTATACTTGTGTCAGCCTATCGAATTTGTGTGTCAAAAGAGATTGCGTGCATTATGCATGTGTGCTTGTGAGCTTGTATGTTTTCTATTTTTGTGTATTATATTTATTGCACCTAGATTAGTTAATAGCCATAAATGTTTAATTTTATGGTGACCATGGAATAGTGTTCCTCGACCCAACGGTCAACATATGACGGGGATATTACTTATAATTAATAAACACTCCCCAAATCCCCCACAAACCAGAAAGAAAAACACCCCAACCCCTTCCCCAAACAGTGTATCCACAGTCTTTACCATTGATGGAATATTACGGTGTTTACTTAGATGTCATACAAGATTCCTTGTTCTTTTCCTTCTGTGAGTTGCTCTCTTTCCTGGAAGCATTACCTTGGTAACGCAGTGCACTTCAGAAGAAATGCATATTAAGATTAGATGCCATAGTAAGGCTTATGAAATAGAGAAACAATCACGAGTTACTGTTTCGAGATGTCTGAATGTCCTGATTGAAAAAAAGACGATTTAAATATAAAAAGGGACATTATATAGACCTGTAATAAAACATTCAAATCTGTTCAGTAAAAATGGCAAACAAATAGACTATTATGTAGGTAAAGGGAATAAACAATTCTTCCTCAGACAGCTAAAAATTCGAAATAGAAGCCTGAAGAAAAGTAATTAAACTATCAAGATGATTAGTTTTCATTTTTAAATCTTATTATTTTATTGGCTGCAATTTTCCATCACCAGCTGAGTGATTGTCCTGCTGTATGATAATCAGCATTTTCCTGAATCATTGTACTCGAGTGGGCAGCCATCTTGAATGAATTATTACAATCTAATTTTGCTATAATGTACTGATGTAAGCAGAGACAACTTAATTATGCCTAAGTGGTTAGATTGTCCGCCTCGGTTGCGCAAGGTCTCTGGTTCGAACCCCAAAGATTGTAGCCAAAACATATTATACATACAGTTGCTTCAGTTGGCGCTCATCATTAAGAGGTTAGTGTTAGGACTAGTCGGCCTGGAGTCAGGGTAGTGCGACTGGGTGGGACATCATGCTGTGGCATAAGGCCCATTACCAGACATGGCTATAAACTGCTACACTGCAGACATCGTCGTAGCAATGTAACTAAAAAAAGTTACAGTTAAATTAAAATTCCAAATCACACACACACACATATACACACACCGATACAGCAATGTTTCATTATCACTATATATGTAGAAATCATTGTACAAATGCGCAGTTTAAATGGAAATAGCAATATAACAGTGTCAATAGTGTATTAAGCTCACTAAAGTTCACTATGGAATCACAAAAAACCACTGGGAATATTATTTTAGTCTCTCTAAAGAATAACTGTTTCAAATATAATTTTTTACAACATCCAACTAGAATTAAATACTGTACAAATATTTTGAATAATATCAGCTAATACTTTTAATTTTTTAAACTTTTCATTTGAAGTATTCTTCAATGATACAGATGTCTCTTTTAGTTTCTTTGAATTGGCACGTCTTTAATCAAAGCACCACAAAGTCCGCATTAAAGAATTCCTATTATATACCGCTATTAACAAGGTGGAGGATACCACTATCTGATTTTGGTGATAATTAAGATGTTGCTGACGATGATGATGATCGTTTACAGCAGGAGTCTCAAACATGTGGCCCACGGGTCACATGCTGCCATTTGAACCGTATCCTGTGGCACGCAAAATGATTGGTGTCACCAAGTGTTATGAAAGATAACAAGGGTGGTATGGCCCATGCCATCGAAAATGCCATCATGCAGCCCTCATTGTTGTTTGCGTTAATTTTGTTTTTTCGTTTAATTTATTAAAAGGCAGCGGGTGGTCAAGTGTTTAATCATAACCATCTTACTTTTCTCTGCGTGAATTGGAGTCTCGGGCTCGGGCAATGCGTGTATGTGAGAAAGATTACCAGTAGCTTCCTGTTGGTGGTTCTTTCCAGTTTTTCCAGAATTCTTCCTCCACCACTTATTCTGACCAACATATATTGCCTATCACGAACTGAAAAATGAGGATGATCCAAAAGTACAATATTAAAAGACACCTGCTATTACCATAAAGAGTTGAAATGTTGACATGTCGCATGTAAATATACAGGAAACAATAATACATACCGTATAGAAGACAATGATACAGTATAGAAAACAATGATGTATACCGTATAGAAAACAATAATGTGTACCGTATAGAAAACAATTATATATACTGTATAGAAGGCAATGATTCATAGCGTATAGAAAATATATACCTATCGTATAGAAGGCAATGATATATACCGTACAGAAGGTTTGAGAAAGAAATTAATCTACTGCTTTAGATTTTCAGCATCTTGATTTGTCTCTTAATAGCATTAATGTATTGTGTTTCACACTGGATGGAATAATTCTATATATCTGCAATTCCCGACCACGGCATACGTTACATAATAGCATAAATTTTCTGCCGTACCTTTTGAAGGAGAGTAATTAAAATTGCTGACTTAATGTTTATCTTAAATATATTTTTTTTTCGGAAAAATCAATAATGTAAAATGTATTGTACAGATATTATTGTTTACGTATTTATTTATTTCACAGAGAATGTTTATAATTGTGATTTAAAATAGAGAAGGACCCGTTATACGGTATATATTGGAATGTCAGGGTGCATCGCAACATTTTCACCGTGACTCTCTGACTGACTGACTAGATATTATAGTGGCGTATTGCACGCCTTGTCATTCTGCAACTGTTTGCGGTCACAGGCTGGGCGGCAGTCTCTTTAAGAAGGAGCTTGGCTCCGAGCTGGGCCTTCACGTGGAGGAAATCCCCAGAAAGAACCACCGACCCACGAGAAGCTACTGACAAGCTTTTTCACATATCCACATACGCCGAATCATAGACTTGAACCCATGCAGAGGTGAAATGGCAGTGGTCCGTAACGTAGAGCGCTTTATACTACTAGGCCACTCGGGGATTCTCCGTGACTTTCGCTGTCCACAAACATACCATAAAAATCTTACTACTTATGGCTGCCTGGTATTTGTGGTAACGTTTATGTAAAATTGTGAGGGAAACGTAGGAAAATCTTACATAATTATTGTTAGTGAAACTCCCGTAATCACGTACAAAAATCATACGTAAAAACGTAAGATATCTTGGGCGTTCAATATTTTATGAAACGGGACTCAGGTCCTGTCAATAATTCGTGAAATTGGATTCAAAACATGACCTGATCGAATACCTACCTCACTGATTTAATTTAATGAAATAATAATAGCTTTGATTACCGACCTAGTTAATATTATCAGAGACCAGGGTCTGACCTGAATCTTATGCCCTATTTGTAATTTATCTATATTAAATGGAATCATCATTTCACGTTGAGGAGGTAGAATCTGTCAGATTATTGACGTTATTTACCATTGTTGATATAGCTAAGTGAGCATGCTCAACACTGCCAACGTAGGTAAGGGAGTATACTCAGCATTGCCGATGGAAGTAAGGGTGTATGTTCAACATTTCTGATGTAGGTAAGGAAGTATGCTCAACATTGCCGATGTAGCGAAGGGAGTATGTTCACACCACCAATGTGGGTAAGGGAGTATGCTCAACATTGTCCATGTATGTAAGGAAGTCATACTCAACATTGCCGATGTAGGTAATGGGTATGCTCAACATTGCCGATATAGCTAAGTGAGTATGCTCAACATTGCTACTGGAAGTAAGGGGGTATAATCAGCATTGCCGATGTAGGCAAGGGAGAAGGCTTAACATTGCCGATGTAGCGACAGTATCAATGACAGTACTTGATGGACACTCAAATCCGCCGACGGGAAGATGTAATTGACGTGGAAAAGCTGCAAAATGAAATCGCTAAAAGGCGTTGTATTAGTGAATTATAAGCGCGCATTTGTTGTCGAAGACACAGTTTATTGATTTTTTTTTTGCATCAGCAACCGTCGGCTTTGGGGTCGCAGTAAATGCCACTATCGTAGGTACAACAATTGGATCTACTGTCGGAGCTTTCTTGATAACAACTGGTTTCGCGGGCGGCGCCGGAAAAATGATTTTGTTACGATTACTTAAACGATTACATTTCTATTCGACAAATTTCGTGGTGGCACAAAGCAGTCGCAACATAGTTGCTAAATGTCACTCAGGTTGAGCCTAGGCGATAAAACCAAGGGCGCATGGACGGGGTAGATCATGATAAGTAAATAAAATCGAAAATTCTATATTACGTTATTACTACTTCTGATATATCCTTCCACTCTCCAATAAAACAAGTTAAAACGTCATTTTAACTGAAAACATGCATGCTTTATAAAAAAAGACGATACTGATCACACCATTCAAATCTCTGTATTAGAAACTTAGAGAATAATCCCTGGAGACCGAAATTTAAAATATACCCAAATTGGCATATTGACTTTTATTTCCGTGCCATTTTAAGTTTGACTTCTTTTTACAAAGTTTGTTAACCAAACGATAAAGTCGTAAAATTAAGTTGTTACTATCAGTTTGGTTATTGCATTGACTACTATGGTTAGTGTGAAGACATAATCAGGGTAGTCTGTTTGTTCAATTACTCAATGACAACTTCTTGTCAATGATCCTAACTACAAAAGTAAGATAATGAAAGATATAAAATGCACTGTAGGTACTCATCCCTTAGTCTCAAAAAGACCGTCATCATAAAGTCTGAAAAGCCTTCATCCAAAAGGGTTCTCATCCAGTTGTTATAAAAGCCATCATCCGTTGGTCTCAAAAAGACCCTAATCATTCATCACATTGCCTCGAAAAGATCCTCATATATATATATATATATATATATATATATCTATATATATAAATATATATATATATATATATATATATATATATATATATATATATGAGAGAGAGAGAGAGAGAGAGAGAGAGAGAGAGAGAGAGAGAGAGAGAGAGAGAGAGAGAGAGAGAGAGAGAGAGAGAGAGAGAGAGAGAGAGAGAGAGAATTTTTGCCTGGATATTACATGAGGCTGCTAGATAACTTGAATATAAATTTTTATGGAGAAAGAACACTTTTATACAAATTATAGAAATTTAGAAAATTGTCCTCTACTGACTTGTGATATCAGGTGCTCGTGTTACGGCACCTATCTCTTTATGTCCATGCAATGCAGACAAGGCCATAAGCCGGAGACAAATTAAAACAGTCTCTAGCCCTAATGATAATGTTCATCTCCATATATATTTTAAATATTAACTCGTACCAGTTCACGACACCAATTGTATAAAGATGCTGTAATATCTTTTGGAAAAGATATACATTTTGGAACTATTTTAGAATTAAACAATGCAAAAGATATTGTATGACTAAGATAATATAAATATGACCCTTTGCTTACTAGCACCATGGTGGAGCTGCAAAGGTGTTACAATATTAGTTTCCTATCAATCACACTGAATACCTATCACAATAATCATTTTATAGAGAAAATAAAGATTCTTACCTTATAGTTTTTTTTTAACATCTATACATCCGTTGAGCTAGTCATGGATCCATAGAAATAAGTCAAAGAACAATGTCCATTTTAAAGAAGAAAAACCCCCCCAACAAAACCCTCTCTTTTACCTCTGACAGTTTTCTTTCCTGCTCACCAATCCCTGCTTCTCCTGTTATACTCCGTATGGCTAGATTATCTATTGACAGAATTTATCAAGCCCATTGCGTGTAAAATGTTAAAGTAACAGAAGTGGTATCAAGTGTCAGCGGGTCAGACAAAGCCATCGATATTGTAGCAACTGAACGGCGTTGCGAAATATCAGATTGGTTCCATACAATGTTGCCAGTCAGTATATCATTTGCAGCTAATCTAAACTGAATTCGGAGACATAAATAACGGATGAGGTTTTAAATCTTGCATGTAAAGTCAGTGATATACTAGCTTATTATCAATTTGCAAAACAATATCCAGTAGAAAAATATCATATTTTGCAGTTGAATCCCAAAGTGACATAAATGGAGCAAAAATAAATTTTATTCATTGAATTTCGAAAAGATATATTGTGAAAGGAGTATCATTGAGTGAATTTTGTATGCATTCATTAATCGTATCAACTACTAACATGTACAAAAATCTCATGGATATTTTTGGACAGTTTAATTTGGGAAAATAACCAAAAAAATTGTACAGACGTTCAAAAAATGTAGCGGTAAAAGCTCTCGTAAATGAGTATATCGGCATACATACTATCAATTTATATTATTCCATCCATACTTATATACATGCATACGCTCACTAGTTACAATAAAACATACAAGTAAGACACACATGCATGCATACATACATACATGCATGCCTGCCTACATACATGCATGCATGCATACATACATACATGCATGCCTGCCTACATACATGCATGCATGCATAAATACATACATACATACATACATACATGCATGCATGCATGCATGCATGCATGCATGCATGCATGCATGCATACATACATACATACATACATACATACATACATACATACATACATACATACATACATACATACATACATACATACATACATACATACATACATACATACATACATACATACATACATACATGAGTTATGCAGAAAATCTAAAGAAATGTAACATTTCTATACTTGTATTGGTTTTTGTAGCAATTAGCTTATAAAAAGTCAATTTATATTAAATTTATTCGAACTGAATTTCGGTGTTTAAAGCTAGAAGAGTATGTAAATTACTCTATTAACTACCTTTCTTTCGGCTCATTTTTTCTCTATTGTAGGACGCCATTTTTTTGTGTGTGTGATTTAGATTTTTAAAGTAATTTTAAAAGGTTTTAGTCATATCGCTACGATGTATGCAGTGTGACAGTTTATAGTGATGTCTAGTACTGGGGCATCAAGTTGCAGACATGTAGCATGATGTCCCACACAGTCACATTATCCTGACACCAGACCGAACAGTCCTAACACTAACCGCTTAATGCTGAGCGCCAAGCGACGTAGCTATTAGTTCCATTTTTAAAGTCTTCGGTATGACTCAGCCGAGGTTCTAACCCGTGACTTCCCGCATCCGAGTCGGATACTCTTACCACTAGGCCACTGGAGCGGTGTCCGCAATTTTGGAAAGAACAAACTGAATGTTGCCATTTAAAATATACGACGGAACTTTGTGCGATATATGGTAACAAAATGTGATCAGCAACAGAAAATGGGTATTGTTTTCTTTTATTAATTTCTAAATAAAGAAAGATACCGAAAATAGGGAATCAACGGTTCACACCTTGCCGTACATTATTTCTATATAACTTTTTGTATAGGCCATTCCGCTTATTCTATATATAATTTTCTGTATAGGCCATACCACTTTTTCTATTTATAACTTTCTGTATAGGCCATATCGCTTATCCTATTTATAACTTTCTGTATAGGCCATACCACTTATTCTATTTATAAATTTCTGTATTGGCCATACTGCTTATTCAGATTATTCGAAACAAATTACAATTTACAAGCAATCCAATTATAATACGTTATTCTTAAATACTGAAACCTGGGTTTAGACTTCTCATTTAGGCAGTGAATGTGTGTGTTTATGTGTGTGTCTGTGAGTGTGTAAGAGAGAGAGAGAGAGAGAGAGAGAGAGAGAGAGAGAGAGAGAGAGAGAGAGAGAGAGAGAGAGAGAGAGAGAGAGAGAGAGAGAGAGAGAGAGAGAGAGAGAGAGAGAGAGAGAGAGAGAGAGAGAGAGAGATTAAATACATTTTTGGAAAGTTAATCAACCCTTCCAGATGAAGCAACCATTCGCAACTTTGATGCCGTTTGCAAATTTATTGAAAAGTCAAAAGTATTTTCTTTAATGCACCAATTTGTAATGCACATGCACTTGCACGAATCACGAACATTTGTAAATGGCAACTTTCTTTTATAATTTATAAACCCTTATGTACTTGTATGGGTGACGAACATTTGTAAATGGCAACTTTCTTTTATAATTTATAAACCCTTATGTACTTGTATGGGTGACTAACATTTGTAAATGGCAATTTTCTTTTATAATTTATAAACCCTTATGTACTTGTATGGGTGACGAACATTTGTAAATGGCAATTTTCTTTTATAATTTATAAACCCTTATGTACTTGTATGGGTGACGAACATTTGTAAATGGCAATTTTCTTTTATAATTTATAAACCCTTATGTACTTGTATGGGTGACGAACATTTGTAAATGGCAATTTTCTTTTATAATTTATAAACCCTTATGTACTTGTATGGGTGACGAACATCTGTAAACGGCAATTTTCTTTTATAATTTATAAACCCTTATGTACTTGTATGGGTGACGAACATCTGTAAACGTCAATTTTCTTTTATAATTTATAAACCCTTATGTACTTGTATGGGTGACGAACATTTGTAAATGGCAATTTTCTTTTATAATTTATAAACCCTTATGTACTTGTATGGGTGACGAACATCTGTAAACGGCAATTTCCTTTCTTCCAAATGTCTGGCTATTGCTTCTGCAACGATTATCTATTTTAGGAAGTACTATTTACTTTCAATCTCGCTAGTTTCATGTCGCTTTTTTCTTTTTTTCTCTTCTTTCCTTCCTTTCTCTTTGTTTTCTCAACTTTATGCCCAATATTCTACACATTTTCATAACGGTTTCTTATTACCTCTTTTTCTTGTTTTTAACTACATTTGTCTTTTTAGTGTTCATTCCAGTACATTATATACCTTAGCTATACAATAATATTCAAATAATCGACTCTTCTCTGTTAGTATTCAACAATATAAGTGTTTATCATTAAAGCTCCTATCTATTCCTATACGTTTACAATTTTGGTATGGTGAGAGGAAAAGATCATAATTAGCTATTATATTTTAATATAATCCCTTACCTTCTATATTGTACGTCTTGCAATCTGTAACTACACATTTCTTAAATAATAATCACATACTATATTGTTACCATAAAGTTTACAGGCAAAAGCCCCATCTTACTAAGATAATCAAATAATATGATATAGATATATAAAATCCAGTGATAAGTACGAAGATACTCGTATGAGGCATTTTAATTATTACGAAATCCAATATTTAAATAAGAACATTATATGATGATAATTTTATTTACTATTAATCCAAATATGAAATACGCGGGTAATTTAATTATACATTCTAATCAAGATGAAATTGCAATTATTAGGTATATGTAAAAGGTTGTCCCCACTGTGAGGTTTTGGTTGTGTGGGATTGGGGGTGGGGTGCCTCCAATAGTCATTTAGATTATTGTAGAAGTCCCACCCATGCTCGATTTTGATTTGAAGCTGATTTAGTGAAAGTAGGATGTACAGCTCCGAGCCCCCAGTCACCAATGCCGATGATTAAATGATTAAAGCTACATAAATGAAGTTCAATAAAAACAATTTAATAATAATTAAATGGTCAATAATTCTAATTTCCCAAATAGACTTCTTACCCTCAACTCTTTTCAAGCCTATAGCATCACTTGATTCGTAGAATGTGAGACTTCCACCTGTCTTTATATTCTACTCATCTGTGTATTCTTCTTTATCTCCTAATTCTCTCTCGTCCTCCCTGACTCCCTCCAAATTCCTTCTCCTTCTCCTCTTCCTATATTTTCACCTCCACACCACTTTTCTCATCATTCTCTTCTATCCCTCTTTTCTATATCGACTACGCGTTGTCGACTCCGACTGCACTGTTAGTCTCACTTCCGTTTCCCTCTTAGAGACTCGTGGCTACGAAACTTGCACCGGAAATTCTGTCTCCTGAAAAAGCTTCCCGTGAAAACACATGGATGGAAAATATTTTCCTCAGCGCTCACATCTCACACTACACACAGCCTATCATCAGATTAGGGCTATTAAATTTGACCCGTCACGCACTCATTCACACCGAAATACGCATACGTTCGTGTATGGTAAACACAACATAAAAACACGTCACAATAAAAGCACGGTATCAATTACACATACATACAACAATAAATTTATTCAATCAATACATACTTATAATTCCAATACACAATCAATAACAACAAATCAGACTCTTATCATTACATTACAACTCATGCCAAATATACAAATATTCAAATATCCATGCTCTGATATAGTCATACATCCTTTGTAACTAATCTGACAGACTTCAATCATTTTCCTAAATTCTAATTCAAACATGCGTAAACTATAACTTATTATTAAAGGTACTGGTTACTAAGAAGCAATCTACCAGCTAATTACAATATTATATAGCAATCTATATAATTCTCTACGTTAACTCAAATTCATTTCTCGAATACGCTTGTAAACGAAAAGTACAAGGTAATTCTACATACTGAAACAATCCCAGTAATTAAGTATACTTACTACCAATAATTACAATTATGAAGTTGTTGTTGTTGTTGTTGTTGTTGTTGGGCTTAACGCCATTTCAGCACACGATAGGCTATTCATGGCGGCCAGTATTAATGGTGGAGGAAGAAACCGGGAAATCACCGGAAAGAACCACCGACCCACGAGAAGCTACTGGCAAGCTTTCTCACATATCCACATTCGCCGAATCCTAGACTCGAACACACGCAGACAGAGGTGAGATGGCAGTGATCCGTAACAGACAGCACTTTAGACCCCTCGGCCACTCGGGGCCCCTTTATGAAGCTGTAATGTTTTGCTAAAGATCGAGCAAATAACTTACTGACCTTGTCGAAGCGTTTCCTTATCTTACAATTATGTCCTAAGATTCCCGCCAAACTATGAGTGGCTTTTCCTGGAGTAATCCTATTTTCACAGCGATCTGTCTAGGCATTTATTGAAGATTTTACAGCGAGTTTTAGCTCTAAATCTGATATAAGATTTAATTGCATATCCATCTTAATTCCAATGGATGTCGCTGTGGACTGTCCCAATTAAACTTATTAGACTATGTCTTCTCGCTTTGCAGTCTACGTGGCGGGTGAGAACACGCCCCGTTCACCCAGCAGGACTCCTTTTGATCTTTAAACCAATGTTTAACGCCTGGGTGTGAGGACTATATGCCTTCTGCTAGCGGCTATTATATAGTCAGAGTGACTGTCAACTTGCATATGGAATAACACTGGCCTCCTGCGTTGTTTACACATCAAACGCGGTAATGATATCTAAATTTATATATTTCCTGATACCCTGGACTGAGCAATCGTGACAGTACACATACTATTCACTTTATTCAACTAAGTGCATAATTCAATAGTTCTATGAAAATAAGATCAAAGCATCTGTTCCTGGTATATATCAAAAGGGAACAACTTTAACCTTTCGAATAAAATTTGATCTAAACCTTAGAATACAAAAAGAAAAAATATTCCAGAAAAATAGATCTAAAACAAACTTGTTATCATACGTAACATATAGTAGTTGGTGCAATAAACTTTCTTAAAATACAATAACCTGAATTTTATTAAGAGAGATAATTTCAAATGTATGGAGTTATGTATGTTAATGTTCTTTTATACGTTAGAAATGGAAACTTGATTTTGTTTTGGGTTTAACGTCGTTTTCAAGCATGTGATAGTCTGTGCTGGTCGGCCAGTACATAAGGTGGAGGAAGAACAGTATATTCCATGAAGAAAAACTGAGTCTCGGAAGCTTCTGGCATGTCTTTTCACATTGAATACATGCTTAATCAATTAGTACGTTGTTCTTGCAAGAAACACATTGCAGCAGTGTTTAACATAAAACTAGTAGTTGCTTTGTCAGATCAATAATTTGTTTCCATGCTTTATAGAAAATAAAACGAACTGAGCAGAATAAAATAAAAAGCAACTATAAACCGAAAAAAGGGGTTACTCTTTGTTAATGTTCTCTTCCTTTAATAATATTATGTTATTGACATTTAAATATCGCAGTGACATTAATATATATATATATATATATATATATATATATATATATATATATATATATATATATATATATATATATATATATATATATATATGTATGTATATATATATGTATATATATATATGTATGTATATATATATGTATGTATATATATGTATGTATATATATATATATATATATATATATATATATATATATATATATATATATATATATGTATATATATATATATATATCTATATATGTATATATATATATATATATATATATATATATATATATATATATATATATATATATATACTACTTCCAACGCCAGACCGAACAAAAATAAAAATCAATCAACACACACACACACGCATACACATACGGTGTCTTTAAGTTCTGTCGTACAAGGGTTTACAGTCTATGAGAAGCTACTGTTCGCAGATATAAAAATGTGATTGTTTTTTATGGTCACGTTCATAACATTTTTTAGGGACGATATTACAAGTTGAAATTATTAACATTGCCTACTTGAATTGGGGAACTGTAATCTTGATTTACAAACATCTATAATATTTAAGCATGTTCGTTTCTGCTATTTCTCATTTTGTTTAAGTTAACCTGATCACATAACAGAGCTACATTTATCATCACACGCTAATCACTAACTCCAAAACAGCCCCCCTTGATATAATTTCTTGACGCGGGTGGGTAATCATGCAGCTGTCAGCTATTAAGTTTTACCTATTTAGGGCAGAACGTGGGCAGAGGTAAAATCTTCATGTGTCAAAAAATACCGGCAAGGCTTGGTATTCCAGTTTCCACGCCAATCACATACATGAAAAAAAACAACAAAAAAAAAAAAAAAAAAAAAAAAAAACAGAAACAAAACTATATGAAACACGAATGCAAAATACTCAACTGTACTATTAATTTACTTACGGCTTGTAGGTAGGAGATTTAATTATCTCCGAATAGATATTTAATTGTGTAAGGAATGCGTGATATTCTCTATTAAATATTAATTATTTGGCTAAAATAACATCGCAGAGTGACGTTACACCTGTTGTGTTTTATAACCGATTTAAAGGCTATATTATGGTTCATCAGTGATAAGTCTATGTTGTTTGTATTGAGTAATCTGTAGAGCAATGAACATAAACCCTGCTCTGGCAGTACATTGTAAGATAACCGATCAACATGTATGCTGTTTGCAGTTAGAAACGATTTAAATGCCAGGAGAAATAGTGAAGTCAGGTTCTCCGTTTCTAATTGACATTTTTGAGTTACTATTTGAGTAATATTATTTCCTTCTTGTGTACATTTGTTTTACGAAAAAGGTCTTTATTAAACTTGTATGAATCCTATTCGTAAACACTTAGCAATGTTATATTCCATGGTCATACGGAACGATAGAAAGAAAAAGGGAGAGTTCTGACTCTCTCAAAGATAAAGTGTCACGCATAACGGTGTAGACACGGTTACATCCTTTGGGGATGCTTGGCTAGCGGAGAGGTACCAAGGATTCTGTAAAACATAGGAGGAATCCTTTCTAGTGTTGAAGCAACGGGAAGTGCAGTTTATTAATATAGAATATATACGGTACTACATTTCAAAGACACAAAACCTTTACAGTGAACAATACACAAAATGCATATAATACTTGTCCTTTCAAGTTTACAAACTTCATATATTCGTAGCTTTTCGCAATTTAGAATATGTTACAGATAATAGATCTTGACTAAATTAAAGAATATAAAATCGTTGCGATTAATACAACAATCATTTTGAAGAAATATATTTTACTCTATTTGGGGTAAAATATGAATTTAGAATAGATTACAAAACATTATTTTTTATTCCTTAAAGGATATTTAAATTTTCAAATTAAATCAATACATGAGGTCGGTAACCATTTTAATCTTTTTACCATTATCATAAATACAAATATAAGTTCTTAAAAACAATTAAACATTCATTATATTATATTAGTAGAATTAAAAGAGAACTCACAGGAAGGTTACAATCATAAATCTTTAACTTTCAAAAATACTTATTCTCTAAGAAATTTTAGAACATAACAATTCTCACTTGTAAAACATAAGAGGAATCATTTCTAGTGTTGAAGCAACGGGAAGTGAGAGGTCAGCGTTTTGGGGCTGTTATTTATAGTTAGTTCAAGGCACCTCTAACCTTTCATGGTAATGCCTTGAGGGTCGTACACTGACATCACAGATAAACCGCGTGCTTCAAACTAGAATGTACCAGTTTTGTCCTCACAGAACCGCATGTTCTTTTTTATTACTTGTGACTTAGTATTATGAGCAACCAATTCGAGTTAGAGGTCAGACAGTAGGCCAGGAACTTCTTTGTGAGAGAGTTTATTATTAGCCGAGTTTAGAATATACATATATAATATGGAGAAGCTTCTGCGCTTGTTACTGAGTGTAAGCTTGGTGGTTTCAGCTTATACATGTATAATGAGAAAAAACTTCTACTAGTTATAGAGGCAGATTTTTACTGTTTGTAAAGATTATTTGTTAAGTAAATTTACACATACATTTACACATAGTTGTAAGGAAACGATCTTTATCAAGATAGACTATAGCTCTATTAAATAAAGTTAATCTACATATATTTTAATGAAAAATACTCACAATATAGTTTAATGAAAATGAGTACAATGTAAAATTAGTTTTAATTCAATTTAGAGGGATTTCTCATGTTATCATTTGTACATAAATTTTCTCTCATAACACATTAACTTCAGATTGTTTGTAACGGTTGGTTTTATCTGATTGATATATCATGTGTCTCTTTCATTGTTGTACCACCCGGACATCATTTTTACGTTGTTTGAATCCCTTTGGTGTGATGTTCCGTTACGAATACAACTCAGCCAAACTTTTGTAGTGTAGGTCCTATAAGATCCCTATTCATTGTTTAAGGGTGTTTGTTAATAATAAATGCTTTTAAAACCAGATAGCTAGACTTGAAATCCTACAGTAAACTTGCGTCATCAAATGACAAAAAGGAATTCTTTTTATGGGCGTGTTCATACTCTTTCGTCATAAGCAAAGTTGAGTCTATATCACAAACAGTAATTGATAATCATAGTTCCCGCTTAGTTCCACGCTATACATTTCGGAAGATTTTACCCAAAACCGATTATAGGAACGAAATATAAAAATGTTAGGAATAGGTTGTTGATAAGTTAGAAAATATAAATCGATAAATGAAAAAAGTTTTAACACTTTTTAAATGAACATGCTTTCCGTTCTAAAAAACGATAGGGGTTTGCAAGCTGTCGGTGAAGGTGGGGTGCAGGGGCGGAAACTATACTTATTTCTTGAGCTCTTTGCATCTATATTGACACAACAATCGTCTATGCGTCTTAAAAGTCATTTGTCTAGTTATTAAGAGAAAATTTGCATTCTGTTTACTTGAAGACTTTTATGTAGACGACTTTGTTATTTTGTGATCGTCAGTATACATTAGTCTGTTTATAGAGATATAAGTAGAAGAGTATCTCCAGTCTGGTATCCAAACTTCACGCGCAATCGCTTATACTAATATCAATTAGTTCGTATCCATTCTTGTGTTCAGCGTACCACTTCCTGTTTATTTGTAGTTTTCTAAGATATTAATGGTTTTACCACAAGTTCTATCTATTCATAAATCCTATGCAATCTACAGACAGCTTTAATATGCTAAAGTAGAATCTATACCAGTGTACAAAATTATATATGTAATATCATCTTTATAGATAGTCGTTTAAGAAATAATATAGACATACACAACACCTCCTTGCATGTTGAAAAAGGAAAAAAAACCATTTATGCCGTGAAGCTTTCCTTTACATATAACTACGATAAATTTTACATAGCAATATCTCTTATGAATATAACAAAAATGTACAGAAAGTAAAGACCTGTATAACTTCTTTACACGTGAAAGTGAATCTGCAATCAGATTGTCTTTTCAGTTGATGTGCCTAATGTCAATGCAATATTTATGTAACATCAAACGCCACGTTTTACTGATTACGGGTGAAAAATCTACAAGTTCAAAAGCATGGTAGAAATTGTTCCGGTTTGGTCATCTAGAAACAAGTGTTCATTTTCACACACCAGCTACTTTCATTCTTTCGTTTTAGTAGCTGTAGATGTGAACGTTTTTGGTCCAGATTCTCTTACACTTCGATATTCGAAGACTGGTCAAGCCAAGGTCACTACAGCCTAGTTGAACGCCATCATTGAAATCTTCACTATGTGGGACGGGCAAAACCAAATTGACTGAATGAATAACACATTTATCTCAGTCAATTTACTCATCTAACATATCAACATCACAGGAGGTTTCATTATGTAAGTCACTCACTTTGATTTAACTTTCTAAAGGCGATACTAATTAGCCTGAAGAGTTTTTCAGGTATGGCTGAAAAATTCTTTCCTTTGTATTTTTGTCATACTCTTATTACAGCTTCGATCAGGTAGAATGAAAATTGTTTCTTCTACTTCACAAGCCGTAGACATCTTTTTATTTATCTCACCAACATAATAAAGAAGTCTAATATCTGACTCCTCTTTTGAGTGGAGTTTCTCTTTTACAACTCAAATGGTTCACGAACTTTTGAGCATTTACAAACATCACATTTGATTATTCTCGGCCAATAAAATGATTGAAGATCTTGTGATCGGTGTTACTGACTCCTAAATGACCAGCCAAGTGAGTTTCATGGGATAAACTAAAAACTTCCTGGACCTATTAAAAACAGTTTGATAGATCAGTGACCACTCGTCACCTGCGGTTGCCTCAAGTGATCTCCATTTTATCGTAAGGAACACAATTTTCACAAAATAACAAACTGGCACCTCTGCGGTTTTAGTTTCGATGACGTATCTATGGACCAAGATGATGTCATAGGATCTTTACCTGTTTGACACTAAGTGATTGTCGTTTATCGCCATGATTAGAATTGAGAGAATGAGTAGTTAAAAGAGGATCACTGTGATCAACAGCAATAAATAAGTCCAAATGAGGAACAAAAGCGTCCGCATCAAAATAACGACCAATAAATGTCTGAGCCACATGAATGATTTCCTGATCACCGTTATTCTCAAGAGCTCTTTTCCCCATATCTCTAGTAACTGCAAAAACAGGAAATAAACAAGGGATATAATTTTCAATCGGAACAACACTTTAATCAAGGTAGGTTTTGAGGTCACTATGGACGCACTTTAACTCTTCGACTAATTTCAGTTGTCTAAGGTTGTTATAATCGTTATGAACATTTTTTCGATGCACACCATCTATCAAACACAACCCCTATCAAATTGTTGTTCTTTTTCTCACACAAATTCGATATGGATTTGGCTTGTTTCTTGTTTTTTCAATTTTTAAACTTCTAACGATGTGTTACAAGTAGCGTCATGAAAATATTCTCTACTAGGATTATCATTAAATTACCATACATTTGCGAAAATGATAATAGCTTAACGAAATGAAAAGCCAATAACTTATAAATGAAAACAAAACAAAACAATACAAACGTTGAATGCAGCAAATATCATTGTGGATATGTTCAACTATCAATTTGTGAACACCAAAGTTGGGACAATACATTAAAAAGTCCCAATTTAAAGGGATAATCCTAATCAATGATATTGATTGAATTAGCCTGTAATTAGTGAAGTGGATGGGTGGACATTTTAGCGACAAGGGGACGTCTACGTTAAAGAAAAAGGTTTTGGCACTTTGGCTTGAAGAGGAATTTAAAATGGGGAATTTTAACATGGGTGGGCCCATAGAGCGACAAAGATAACTGTAAATAAGGATGTATAGCGACAAGAGATTGAACCTTTATAGCGACAAGGGAAATTAAACCTGCGTGACGTCACGGTACTGAACACTGGGAATACAATGGCAACAATGTTGCAAGTGGCTGACTTCAATCTGGAGGAACAGTGTTGCAAGTGGCTGACCGCAATACTCATTACTCTAGTGACAATAGAGACAGAGATATAAACATAGAGACGTGGTTAGAAAAAGTATTAGCGGCATAGACACAGACTCTCGCATGGATTGGCCCTGTTAAGGGCTTTAGAATTTTGTTAACTCCATTCAGATAACATAGATGAAATCTCACAGGTTTTCTTCTCATCCTCAAACTTTGTCTGACCTTTTTACCGTAAATGTCTTCAGACGGCCTTGTTTCTTCACATATACCCTTCGTTTCGAAAGAGCCGTCTCGGTGATCTGGGCGATAGACCATGATGATATGACATGCATGGGATAGGAAGGTAGACGATTCTACGTTAATCCACATCTTATGACGAGATCAGGTGAATGGAATGAGGTGAAGCGTGGATAGCCGAAACGGATTGAGTTATTTCACCAATAGTAACACGAATTATAAAATTCAGTCACAGTGCGGAGTCTGACTTCCAATCCAAATAGAGCTGTCCGTTATGCCACATTCACTATATAGGTGCCCTAGCGTCTGTGCGCAGTGAATCAAAGGCAGACTTAGTACATGGTGAAAACTACGAAGACGATTAATTGGGCCGCACTGGAGACGAGAAGTGATAACATAGAAGGGGCTACTATAACAGCCATAATCCTAATTACAGAAGAGAACGATTTTAATTAGGATTTAGCAGATTTTCTCTCTTCACAAGATTTTGTTACGTTACCAGTACCTTCTCCGATGTTTTCTTCCTTACTCTAAGTCGAAGAGTTTAAACAGAGTAAGAAAGAGAAGAATTGGAGAAAGTTTTGCAACAGCAGAAAGAAGCAGAACAATAGAAAAGAAACATGGTCTAGGATAGAAGACAGTCAAACGGTGACAGTACTCTTTGATATTTTGGCAGGCTTAAGGAGTTTGAAAGACATGTATCAGAAAACAATAATACGAACCAAGATATAAAGACCTTCCAGAGCCAAACACTCCAATTCCTTTAACAATCCCACTAAGCCTGAGATACCAACGATTGTGATCTCTGCCAAATCATTGACAGTAGCATGTCCGGAAGTAGGTCTCAGCCCTAGCAAAGGGATAAGGCAGTTAAAGTTCATTACTTCCCATTCCTGAGTTTGTTTTTTTTTTAATTAAAACTCAAAAAACAACCACCAAACCCACCCCAAAACCCCTCATCAGTGGTCCTTTTCACGGTCACCAAATTCTCTCGAAAAGAGACTACTTAATGTTTGCCAAAATCAAACAAAACTCAAAACCCTTTTTCCGGTGATGGACGTGTGTGAGGACGTGAGTGTTAGTTCTTGTTATTATTGGAAACGTCAAAACCAAGACTTTAGTTCTGTTATATTCTCTGTAAAATTACAATTAAATTTCACAAAGCAACACTTTAATAAAATTCACGGACTTTGTCTTTGTCTTTTGTCGTTTCACTCTCTTTTTTAATTTCTTCACTACTCCAGTATATTCCTCTTCTTGCTCATTCTCTTCTTATCTTCTTTTCTTCTCTCTCTTCTCTAGCATCTTCCTTTTCGGAGAAAACCTCTTCCGCCTGATCAAAACCACTATTTCCCTTCTGTTCATGTTGCTTCTTAGGGCAGTCTGAAGACCAATGTGCTTCTCCTGACAATGATAACGGGTATCTTGTCCTTTATCACTTTTGACGCTTGTCTTGCTTTGACGTTGTGGACAATGCCTTTTTTCTGAAAGTTATAACAAGTATTTTTACCTGTATCTCGAAAGGATGGGGCGGAGGGTTTGCTTCTCTGAGGAAAACCTTTGTATGACACCTTGCAAACTCTGACGTTCGATCTGTGTTGGCCTTTCCATCTTTCTGATTTTATTGAGAGCGAAATAAATACTCTGAGGGAAGACGCCAGATCTTTATACACGGAAGGTACTGACCTTACATTGATATATAGGTGAACATGAAGTTTAAAATGTAGTCATTTGACCTCGTGTAATCAAGACGAAGAAAGGAGAAGAAAGTAAGAGACAGAAGCCTGACCTATAGCTTCACACAGTAGCTGAAGTCTTGGCTCAAATTCATTCCAGCGATTTTGAAGATGAGATGAGTGAACCAGAATACAAACTCAGAGAGTCTACGTGAAACCAAAGTCCATCACATTTAACACTTGAAAACTGCTATCACATTTGAAAGACGGATAAACTCTTCTCAAACAATTTAGAACCACCCAGCTAACAATTACACGTTGCAACAACGTTGCAGCAATGCAGCTGTAAGGTTGTGGCAACGTTGCCATATAACGTTGTGGCAACGTGATTTGGTGAACTAGTAGGAACGTTGCTACAACGTTATTGTTTAACGTTATAAAATAACCTTCCTACAACATTTTCACAACATTGCAAATCTATATGGAAATCATATAAAAGCTGGTTATGTATTTGAAACTCACATTCCCCACTGCTGGCAAGAATGTCCAAATCGAAAACACTGCAAAAATGTGAACATTGCCATCCATCTAGGAGTTGCAATAGCAGGAATTTAAAGACTGCTATTGTCACCTATCAGCTGTCAGTTCTGCACCAACTTTATATTCGACAAACCAAACATCACCAGTCATTTGACAATAATAATAAAAATAATAATAATATGCCATGATGCACTAATTGTTTCAACATTGTACGAATTGGCACTCTGCGTGCAATAATATGTGTCAGCTATAAAAATTAGTTTAAAGTAGCACATAAAAAATGCACTCTGCGCAATATAGTCTAGAATTTTTATTTATCTGTACATACACTGAAAAAGAATAATAAAATTAGGAACAATACATATTTAGACAGTGACGTTTAAAGATGTTTAGTCAGACCAACCGCTAGAGGAAGCTGAAGGGTTGTTCACCGATTTGTACGATTATTTGTTAACAACACTAAAACAGCAATGTCGAGCCAACGAAATCGATCGCTTGGCACTTTTCATTTATCACGACAGTCTGAAGTCCCCCTTTTGGATCGAGTTTAGCGGGTCATCATAATTGACACCTTCCAAAGTCATCGACAACATTTATCACGTACAGCAGTCGAACGGCAAATTTTTCATCACCGATGGAAAACCGACAATGTACAATCAGACCGAGCCAAACAACAAAGAGAAGCAGAACTTCTGTTACAGCAAGCTGACCTATCCAAACACCCCCCCTGTGGCATTCCTGAAATGCAATAATTGCAAGACATCTTGACTACACGCTAAACCTTGAATATACACCCTCATGTCAATCATCACGATGAACATTTTTATGCCATTATAAGTATCTGCACATTCCCGGTATATTATTATTATTATTGCGAAAAATGTGACTATGGGTATAAAAATCGAGATAATCACAAATATTGTGGATCAAAATGGGAGGGATGCTGGTCCAGTTTTGATGAAGAACAAGAACGAGTGCATTGCCCAACTTGTCAGCAAACTTGTGAAAGAATTCTCGATAAGATGTGGATATTAGACATCGTTGCCGTGGAAAATTTCGAGAATTGTTCATGGAACACATAAGGATTGATCCTTTCAGAAAAGCCTGCACCATCGCCAAAGCGTGTTCGTTAGTGCACAAACAACCCATACTCGCGGAGACCCTGGCTGTCAAGAGTTTTTAAGGATCAATTTTGTCAAACGTCAATACTCGGTCAAAGCCCTACGCTGGCTAAATAACTTGTGTGACAAGGCAGATAGATAGATCCATCATGCCCGAAACGGAGGGAGTGAAAAGTCCATCGGAACGTATTCGGCGGATGGCTGGTTTTTAGAAAACGTAATAAGATCGTGTACGAGTTGAAATGTTTGCTTACTTCACGGATGTCGGATCTGCCACCTTCAACGTTACACACCAAATCAGTTTTTATACAATGGAAGACTTGTATGTGGCCATTTGTCAGTGGTGCTTACAGATAGAACAGCAAGGATACCAAGTGTGGGAAATGCTGGAACACGAGTACGATGACCTTTTGAAAACAGATTCCGAATTTAAACGTATCGTGCAGAGTTACAAGTTGGTGGAGCCTCTGAACCAGAGGAAGACGATCGTTTACCAAAATGATGTTGAATTGTTTGTTGGTCAAAATGGCACAACGTCCGTATTTACCAAAGACGGAGTATATGACAGAACCTTCCACTTACTTTCATATGATTCACGACAAAACCAAATACATGAAACATCGACGTCCTTCGTGAAGACTGCATCCTGGTCAATTTGGAAGAAACACTGGACACTGTACAGACTGACGGATTTCTAAATGTAATTGTTTTAGGTTACGTAACAGCCCATAATCGTTTAAAATTGTACGAAGCCACATATCAGTTAGGAGATCGTGTGTTTTGTTTTGACACGGACAGTAGAATCTACATCGACCGACTTAGACATCGTCAACCTGACATCGAAGGAGACCAGTTAGGAGCTTGGACGGACGAGCAATCTGACGACAAGATTCTACATTTTGCTAGTGGCGAACTAAAAATAGGGCTACAAATAGCGGGACCCGCAAGGAGAAATGAATACTGACCTCAAAGTGCAAGGATTGAGTTTACGTTTAGCCACACACTAAATCGTTAGTCTATGTTTGGAAAAACTATGCCAGAAGTGAGTGCGGTTTCCCAATCACTTCACTTTATCTTTGCGGACACGTCAATATTAGTTAGCATGTAAATAGTGCACACGTCCAAGACCGATATTGCATTTTGACTAGAGTTGCCAAGCGAGAAAGATGAATCCGTTTAAGCAGACACAATTCAAGTTCTGCGATTGTCAAGTGGATTGTGATGCTATTCTTTGCGATTGTAGGGATGCTGCACGCTTTGACCTCAGCGATATTGGAAGACATCAGGAAACTCTGTTATGACTAGTACGACACGTACGATGGAAAGTGATGATGTGCGTGTCAAACCTGATAGATGCAAAGAGATGTCCCACGTTATCGTGGACTCTTTACTGGTTTTCATTATCAATATCATCATCAACGCGAAACCATGCATTTACCACCCTACGGATGTCATTGATGCCTGAGTAAACTGCTGCAAATTTTACCTTACTCTAATCGAAATGAACTTGTGGAAGAAGAATATTCATCCCCTGTGTATTTGTTTGAATACAGCAACTTTGAAAGTCGAATCCAAACTTTCCAAGGAATGTGGCCTAAATATCTTAATTGACCTTCCTCAGAAGAATTACCCAGAGCCGGGTTTATTTACTTGGGCAAAGGTGATAAAGTCAAGTGCTTCAGTTGCGGCGAGTCACTTCACCAGTGTGAGTAGAAAGACTCGTCTTACCTAGAACATTATCGATGCTCTCCGCACTGTCATTACCTCCCTTTAGTGGGACGACCTCAGAATTATATTGATTATATTTGACAGAGAATATTAGTTGTTTGCCTATGGAGTTTAGAGACTATAAAATATAGGTTAAACGCAAAGAACAATTTCATCATTTACGTCACCAATAGTTTGACCATTGGTACCTGAATGCTATCATATAACTGATTCATTTGGAGATGTTTAAATGGTCAGACATTGATCAACTGCCCAAAAGGACAGAATATATTGCTCGCTACTGATTCTACATTAAAGGTGTAAATACGATAACTAATTCCAAATGAAGATTTAGAGGATTACCAAACTCTTTTACGACATTAAATTTTGTCTTTAGAGGAAACTTTGTGGTATTTGAGCTAGTGACTAAACTATTTGGATATGTCGACAGAAAAAGATCAGTTCTGTGCAAAATGTACATCTCTTACTTTTTAAAAGAAAGGCATTACCGTGAATGTCTATTCTAGAAGAGTACATTGAGAATCTACCTATGGAATTGAGGGAACAAATTTACCAAGAGTTTGTCAAAATATAAATCAAACGCGAAGAACAATTACATCCTTTACGTCACTGATGTTGGAACCACTGCTACTTGAATGGTCAGACTTTGATTGATCACACAAGATTCTGAAAGCTTTGGATGTCACTGATTCTACTTATAGGATGACTTAAGTCTAGAGGTAGAGACAGAGGATTAACAAAGCATTTTACACGAAAAAAATCTTGGTTAAATACAAACATCTGTGCGACGTGTGTTTTGTGAGCTACTGAAACAATTTTTGGTACTGTACTGAAATAAAACCGCTTCTGTTCAAAAATACATTTATTGCCTTCAAGAAAAAAGGGTTTAAAAACTTGTTACTATGCCATAACCTTTATCATTAGTGATGAATCAATCAATGATAGTATTCAGATTGTGGAGGATTACCAAAGCTTTTAACGAGAACGGAGTCAATGAATTTGAATCTTTTTGTGGTGGGTGTCTTAGTGAGAGCTTTTCTGTGATTTCGTTTACCAACCGATTTTTTGTGGTCTCTTTACGATATGTACCTCACAGTGCTACCAAACACACGAGAGTGGTACCTTGAAATTCAATCGAGGGAACCATTCTGTAAAAATCCTTGCGTTTTCATCAATACTTCTACCTCTACGGGAAAAAAGCGATTCGTCAAGTTTAAGACACTGAAGATGTTTACAAAGTCATGTCTTGCTTGTGATTTGGCATCGATGTCTACACCAGAAAAGACACTATAGTCCAAGAAAAATATGTACAGCCAAAGGGTTGATTGATTGCCAATTCAGAAAAAAGTGGCTACATTTTTGACGATGTGATAGTCAAAGGATTCGTTAGAAAGACTGGTCACACACCCTTCGACCTACTCCAAAAGAATAAGATAAAATGGTGTGTGGAATTCATCGACATCAGTGTATTTTGTGTGTATGCCCCGAAACAAAGATGTCACCTCCCAGAAGCTCCACTCTTCTACTCCGAAAAAAAGAAAAGAAAAGTACCTGCGTTAGCACCCTTGCTGAAAAGAACATTGGGAACAATGATTACAGGACTCATGACGTGAGCTGCCTCTTATAGAATAGGTAAAAGGTGAAAAAAGATCAAGATGATAAAAGGGACTCCTGGGGTGATAAGACTCAAATGTGATCTCTGGAATCTGATGGAAGGACGAAACCTAATTTTAGTGCCGTTGTACAAACTATGGATGGAATTCCATCGTTAGCAAGAACAACGTGCTCCGCATTTACCTGCCAATCCACATTTGACCGAGACGTCCAGTTACAACATGAATTTCAATTGTTGATATATCTCAATGCGGTCAAGTGTTGCAACGAATTCAACTATTTCACCAGAACGCTTTAGACAAAACAGCTCGACTGATTCTAAAACATTTTAAGACCCTGATGAAAAGTTACCCTGCCAGATGTTGACCCACGGATGTCTAAAGAAGAAGAAAAATGATAAGTCTTTCTAACATCATCAGCGGCTCCAATCCTTAATACGAATGGATGGCTCTTGTTGATCCATTCCATCAGAACTCAAAACTTGGGTTAAAAAGTGATGCCCACTGCACCTTTCGACAGAAGTAAAAAAAAAAAGAAAGAAGGAAGAGCAAAAGGGAAGAAAGAAAGCAAGATAAAAGCCATCCCATTACCGTCACCATCACTACCGTCGACTTCTACTCACGTCGCACGTCGGACACGTAAAGTCGTTTCCAAACCACCACCTCGTCCCAGTCAGAGTAAGGTTAGTGAAGAGTTTGTGACTTATTAAATAGAAAGAGATTCCTGATGGAGAACTTGTTAGCTAAAATTTACTACGATCCAGCCCATCCTTTGGAATAGTGAGGAAATAAGAAATTATATCGTACTGCCAAAAATCAGACTGAAAATATCCATTTACCTAACCATAATTACAAAAACAAGCCACGAAAACCTAACACAAACCCATTCGACAAAATTGTCCAGAAAGCGCACTCATTTGCAGGCCATTGATCATGATTGGCAACCCGATTTAGCCGATGTCACTCATTTGGCCACTTACTATCGTGGCTATATTTATTTGTATTATGTCATCGATGTCTTTTCCAAATTCGCCTGGGTGGAGCCAATAACTTCCAAATTGAAAACTGAATTAGTGTAAGCCTTAAAACTGATGTTCAAACAAAATGGTCATTACACTCTTCGATGGCAAAAAGACAAAGGCACCGAATTTATGGACCAAGCTTTTCAAAAAGAATTGCAAACACAAAACATTCATTTTTCCACCACTGAGTTTCCAGAAACCACAGACAGCATCGTAGACACGTTTTCAATGTAGTTTGAAAGAACGCATGTGGAATCTTTTACCCATCAACACACTCTCAAGTACATGGATGTCTTACCACACCTGGTCCAAGCGTACAACCAAAGAAACTATTGGAGCATCGGATGTGCCCCCCACAAGAAGTGACTCCAGACAACAAAGTGACCGTCTTTGAACGTCTGTTAGGCGCGTCTCCAACTGTGGAATTCCCCAAGAAAGGTTGAGTGTTGACTAATGGAGATTGGGTGCACATTGGCAAAACCACTTACCCAGTTGGGCCACTGAACTGTTTCGTGTCACTGAACGAGAGAGTTGCCGAATCCTGCATTGCATAAATTGATTGGAAGACATGAACGGGGAACTATTAAAAAGAATTTTTACTTGCCTGAGTTACAGAACATGTGACCTAAAAGAAGACGAAGTGTGCGATATCGAAGACATTCTCAATCAAAGAACCCGTAAAGTGGGAAAACAACGCGTCAAAGAAGTCAAAGAACGTTTGAAAAAATGTCCTCCCAGTTTGGATTCTTGGATCGACTCTTCGCATGTCATCGACTATAAAAGAAGTAACCATCAAGCCCGTCAACTGAACCTCAACCACCACAGTGACCACTCATGCTCCCAGTTTTTATGTTCAAGCAACCCTTGTGTGTGTGGTGTGGAGAAGGTGTTCCTAAAACTCAGATCGTCTTTTTCTGCAGAATCGTTTTGGTGTATTGTGAATCTGAGTTTACAACAAGGAGGCAAACACTTTTGGACCATTTTACTAACAATTTCATCAGTTACGTTCTTTCAAATCCCTTCATGAATTACTCTAACGGTAACAATGGGAGTCTTGCAACCAATGTCAGTAACCATTACAACAGTCACAATAACAACAATTTTCTTTTAGACGCTCCCTTGACTTCCATTGACTCCTCGGACAGCCGAGCTCTGAAATTATGAATAACCAATTTTACTTAACTTTACCTAGTGACAGTTCATTTGATGTGATTCCTCACAATACTGTGAGCTGTTTCACGGTCAAGTAACCCTTGGCTATCCAACTGGATCACAAAGCCCACTGTGAAGTGGCTTTGATCGAAAAGATTCACCCTAAACAAATCAAAAACATCACTAAATATAAAACCACGCTTGAGGTAAAAATTCTGAATGACTAAGTGCAACAATACTTAAATGAAAATGAAACTGCAGATGCCTAAGTGAAACTAACAGCGTTCTCCGATATTCCACAGTACATCTATCAGTTGAAAATTCTTGTTGGCTATTATTTTCGCCGTCAGCATCTGGTGGACTCGATTGCTTCCAATTTCAATGAACTGTTTAGCAAAGCCTTGGGCAAAACGAAATGAAGTGTCACCATCGAGTGTCAGAAAGTGTCCCATAGCCTACTGATGAAATTGTCGAATGCCAAAACGTTGTCCATTACATTTTGTCCTGAAATGTATAACCTAAAGATTGTCAATGGTTCTATCATACTACCTGTCAATAACGGCTTGAACTGCGTTAAGCGTTTTCGTTCCCTTGTAGAACGGAACCAAATATTAAATTTGATCTTTGTGTACTTTGATGTGGTGGACACAAATCCGCACAGTTACCGTTAGTCATTCCTTTCAAATCTGATTCTGCACCGACCAATGACGAAAAAAGTGGGAAGACCTAATACGTGCACCGTGAATGTGTCCATCCTCAATATTTGCCCATCAGTAAGTCGTATTTCGACAGTGTATACATTGGTTTAAAAGGAGATCCAGTACAAAATATTCCTTTCTCCAACGTTAAACTCACAGTGAAACTTCATTTTCGAAAACGTACCTCCAACGGTTTGTAGGATATGTATCGTGTGTATTGAGGACTCGCTCGACAGCGATGACATTGTTTAGGAGTTATGACGAAATGGGCGTTTCGTTCGGTGGCTCCAGTTTTGAAACCGATGGTGACAAGAGGATTGCACGCCATGAAAGATGCCGCTTTGATGCAAGAAAAAAAGAATTTATCCAAAATGTCATCATCGAAAAAACAAAACCCCAAATAAGCCTTCCTGAGAGCAGGAATAAATGTCTTGCTTAAAACTGGAAAAGACATTTTGACTTGCCGAGAAATTAAATATAAATGCACTCGATGCTGTCCAATCTGGAATTTCTGCTTCCCTGATACTACAGGAAGGACAAGGCAGAAAGAGTCGATGACACCACTCCAGATAACTTCACAAACACACACACACACACACACACACACACACACACACACACATATATATATATATATATATATATATATATATATATATATATATATATATATATATATATATATATATATATATATATATATATATATATATATATATATATATATATTGCTACAAAAAACCAATAAAAGATGACCCGTCAGATAATTTTACGTTATTGAGCATTACAAAACAGAGAGAAAAAAATACAAGCAATACTATCATACAGGTTAGAGAAATTAAATTCGTACACTACATATATATATTTACATATATATATATATATATATATATATATATATATATATATATATATATATATATATATATATATATATATATACATACATATATATACATACATATATATACATACATATATATATATATATATATATATATATATATATATATATATATATATATATATATATATATATATATTTTTATATATATATATATATATATATATATATATATATATATATATATATATATATATATATATATATATATATATATATATATATATATATATATGCATTTTTGTCCATGTTTGTGTTTGTGTGCGCTTGATTACGTGTGTGTTAGTATATATTTTTTTGTGCATTATGTGCGTGTGCGCAAGCGCGTGTACATTTGTTTGTGATTGTGTTTGTTCGTATGTGTGAGTTCATTTTTCGTAACTAAACCTTTGGCCCTGTACTATGGAATATTTGCGAAAGTGAAGTAGTGAACTATAAACACTAATACCATTGCTAAAGTGATTGTAGGTGACGATGTGTTTTGTAAATAAGAAATTTCCTTTTGAACTATGTATTAATATAAAGTATTGTAGATTATCATCTCAAATCAATATGGGGTTGTTTGACATGTGATATGAGTAGTTGGTGAGATTAGATGTTTTCCTTCAGGTCCGTGATTGAGATATGTAAACATTAGCGTTCGCCATTCGCACAATGAAGACCTTTTGAACAAACAATATCTTTTGGAAAGGCGGTCAAAATTAAAAAAAAAACCAAGACAAATTATGTGGTGGTTAAAAAACATAATTGGTGACATCTACCCAACAGATTGAAGAAAATTTTAGGCCCTTATAAGTACGCCAAGTACATAAAATTCAAACAATAATATATTCAGAAATCACAACTCAGAGGCATTCGACAAATTGCAAAGGTGGCTAACACAATATTGGCATAAGGATTCCCGTGGGACAAACTGGATATAATTTGACCAGATTTCATAAAGTTCCAGAAGGCCCAGCGTTCCTTTTCTCTTTCCATCGTTGTTCTTCCCCGCCTGTCTTCTTTCTTCTTCTTTGTTCTTCACCTGGGGCTCCGGGGGGCGCGTCCTTCCTCTTCATAGTTCCAGTAGGCCCAGCTCGGGGCCAAGCGCCCTCTTAAAGGTACATACGCCCAGCTCTGGGCCACAACCACTCGCACGAATGCCGATCAGGCAGTAAGCAACTATAATTCAAAGTGGCATTTGCGCCATTCTAGAGAGAATAATCAAAATGGCATCGAACTACGTTAGCAAGATAGAGAAGCTACAAGAAGTAGTGGATTACCATAAGGATGGTGGAAGAGATGCAAGTCAGTATTGAGTATGGTTCCTATTGACCCTACCGATTGAAAACAGAAATCAATAACATAAAGAGAGTGAAGGAAATATTGTGAGAGACTATCAAAGAGGAAAAAGAAGAAAAGGAAGTCCAGGACGAAAAGAAGCGAATTAGAATATAGAATGATAAGTTTTCAAAAGAAGAAGAAAATGAAAAGAAGAAAAGAGGAGGAAAAGAGGAAGGAGGACAATAATCAGGAAAAGAAGAAGAGGAACAATGTAGTGAAGAAGATACTAAACTGATGGAAAGGAAGACGAAGAAGAAAAAAAGACACCCCAAAGGCTCTATTCAGCGCCACTTCATTGCCTCGAAAATATATTTATTTTCACTTTGCTTAAAACGTTCTTTGTGTGATAGATGTAATGTCTCTGTGTCTTTAACTCTGTCTGTCACCACGTCTATATATCTATGTCTGTGTCTTTAACTCTGTCACCATGTCTCTATGTCTATGTCTCTGTGTCTTTAACTCTGTCACCAAGTCTCTATGCCTATGTCACTATGTCTTTAACTCTGTCTGTCACCAAGTCTCTATGCCTATGTCACTATGTCTTTAACTTTCTGTCACCACGTCTTTATGTCTATATATCTATTGCCTCTAGAGTAACGGGTATTCAGTTCAGCAACGTGCAACACTGCTCCGATCGATTGTTGCCATTTATTTCCCTAGTGTCCAGTACCGTGACGTAAACCATGTTCAACTCCCTTTATCACCAGACAGGCCCAATCCAATATTACTATACATTTGTCTGCTTAATTCCCCTTGCTACTCTATAGGCCCACTTATGTTAACATTCCCCATGTTAAATTCCCCTTGTAACCAAAGTACCGATTCACTTTTTTAACATAGAAGTCCAATTGTCGCTAAACTGCACCCCCCTTCTTCACTTCTTCTGTATGGTAATACAGCATGTTCAAGCGATCTTAATCTGGTAACTATTATGGTATATAATGCGTATAAGTAGAAGTAAAAAAATAGCATTATTATAATATACAAATATATATATATATATATATATATATATATATATATATATATATATATATATATATATATATATATATATATATATATATATATAAGAATTATAAATATATATCAGACAGAACAGACAATGCTATCCCTGGATAGCATTACAAGATTCTATTAAAGAATCCAGGGATAGCACTGTCTGTTTTGTCTGGTATATATTTATAATTCTTTGTAATACAAAAATCCTATATACCTCGATTTCTTTCATACGAATCTGGGACGTCTGTGCATATATATGAGAATTATTTACAAGGTTGTCATGCGAGTGTGTCTGCTACGCACAAGCTTGTATAACACCGATTCAGTGCCATCACTTTTTGGAGATGCGTGATTAGTCGTGACGGTATATAGGCTGGTGCGTGCAGGCAAGGCGATGGCTGCCGATAATTTGCGGACCTGGGTTCGAAACTTGGTAGAGTACGAATTTAATTTCTCTGACCTATATGATAGTATTGTGTATATATATATATATATATATATATATATATATATATATATACATAACGTGGTTGATTCGTATCTGATGTCACAAGAGCAAACACAGTAAAGATATAAACTGATTGATTGATCTCATTTGCATAGAAAATTGTACTTTTAAGATTCAATAAATGTATTGTACTCGATAATTTTTATCTTTCACTTGTATACATACCACCAGTTGTAGGTTACTGACAATATATTTTCTCTATTAGCCGCTAAGTGACTCGATTTACATGAACTTTTTTTTTTTAAAATCAATAATTGCTAAGTATAGTTGTTGAGATATGATGCATATGTTTTATTAGGAAAAACACTAAAATACTTTGTTTTCTGGATCATATTTTAAAAATATTTGTTTTAGGCCAGCTTATTTCATTAGTACATGATAGGTAGAACGAAGCACGCGTACATAAACGACTACCTGCATTTATGGCGTCATTTTTGTTAGGGGTGCTTTGCGTACGGATTTTCATGAAATATACGTTATGTTTGTACATCTCTCTGAGTCAACGATCCACACTGGTTATTTACTTTGATCAGATTGCTGCTTTGATACGCTGTGCAATGAAACTGTCGAATCTGCCCTCATGAGGTACTTACTGCAGAAACTAATCTAAATGCTTATACTTTAATTCCAATTTGTTTAACTGAAATCCGCCTGCTAGCTCATCATTGAGAAATATTACGAAGAATGTATTCCCACTTGGATATTATGGCCTTAGCCACATGTGCACATAAGTAAACCTTATTATATAATTGGATGCGCGGCATACGTAAGAGCATGACCAACTGTACTTCTCAAATCAGCAGGTTGTCTTACTGCAAAACGGTACCTTTACATTTACTTTGCTTGTTTAAGGAGATGGTCCCAAACGGATTTTACATATAATTATTTATTGAATTATATGGCACCAAAGGTAGCGGTAACTAATTAATAAATTCAGAGATTTGTCTTATCTTTTATAGACGGAAGACTATTCAATAGAATGGATGCTTTTGATAATATTTTTTAAAAAAATGCTAATTATTATGTTTGTCCTAAATGTTAGATCACGTGTCCAAATGTAAGAAGTCCCAACTTAATTCTAGTGCTGTTTGAAATGAAGTTTCAGTCTGTAATTCTCCTATACCCCTCCCATTTGATTTTATTGTGTAAAAAATGGTAGCAAATGCATGGAAGCTGATTCACTGATCACGGTAGTCGGCGATTGTTGAGTGGGGAATGACTGCTGTGAAGTGCCACAGTGGATGCTATTTCTATTATCATGGGCATTAATTCGTCAGCTGTTTTGAATATATTGAATAATCATTTCAAGATTTATATAAGGTTTTTGGAAGCTGGGCCACTTATTTACTGGCGGCTGAAAAAATCGCGTAGAGTTGAAATCGCCAAATAACCGTTCTCCAAATATAATACCAAAGGCAGATAATTAAAACTGGACTTACTATTTAGAATCCTATTCAAGAGATAATAATAAAGTTCGTATCAGAGAGAGAGAGAGAGAGAGAGAGAGAGAGAGAGAGAGAGAGAGAGAGAGAGAGAGAGAGAGAGAGAGAGAGAGAGAGAGAGAGAGAGAGAGAGAGAGAGAGAGAGAGAGAGAGAGAGAGAGAGAGAGAGTCCATAGCCAGACTGTCCAAATACTTTTATATGCTTTATTTTTCGATTAAAAAGTATTCAAGATTATCCAGGTAAACGAGCCTGACTAAAGGTATCAATGGGCATTTGTATACCTCTAAGGTGTTGTTGAACGTTACGGAACACTACCGAACCACCCATCCGCAACACCGGTACCTGAGGTATCCATCCACACCATGATAACACACTGGGCATAAATGAGAAGGCTTATCTTGATTTCATCTTTAAGTAAATCATCGTCTCTACCAAACAGTTTTCATTATTGTATCGAACATATTAGTTTAGTGTATATTGTTATCATCATCATCATCATCATCATCATCATCATCAGCAGCAGCAGCAGCAGCAGCAGCAGCAGCACTGATGTGTTGTTCTTGTTTATATTGTTGATACAGATGCTGTTGACCTTGCTGTTGATGTCATTAAATTATATTTTTATATGACCTAATATATATATTGAAAAATATAATCACCAAATTACTCGTGAAAGGTCAGTAATCTGATAACTGAAATGCGTACTTTTATGTATGTTTATTTGTCTGTCTGGCACACATTTCCTGTCATTTAAAGATCTTCTATTATGATCTAGATTGCTCATATTTGTGAATATCAACATCATCAACAACAACACAGTTTTTCTGGAACCTAAAAGACAACATACATTTCAAAAGTGATATTATGATTAATAGCAAGAGGATAAAATAAAACATTTGGATAATGGCGAATATAAATAGTTTTTTTATTTGTGAATATTTTGTTAATGCGTACACTCAAAGTACTCCTCACTAACATCTGTACATTTTCGAAGTCTGATTATTGCTTTAAACGTCACTCTGTATACACGTTTTGATATATTGTTCATAAACTGGAACCAATACATAATAAATTTCATGAGGAACTAACAGACAATGTAAACTAATCATTACCTAGAGTGGATATTTCTCTACAACCATATCAGTCTGTCAAAATATTCGTAACATTTCGTGTAAGAAAAATACACCATCTTTATGCTCTGAAAAGCAAACGAACGAAATTTTTCATTAGCATTCCTATTGTAAAGTAGGCCAATAATCCCTTTCATCAGAGATTTCTATCTTTCTTTTGAATACTAATACCCAAGGTCAGCATACAAGTAAAGGGTAATACAAACTTTATCCTTATGGACTGGATGGACATCTCCAATTATATTGATAAAGTCATGATGCGTGTAAAGGTAATACAAGTTTTATCTTTATAGTTAGGATGGACCTATCCAATTATATCGATAAAGTCATCACACGAGTAAAGGGTAATGTAAGCTTTATCGTTATGGATTGGATGGACATGTCCAATTATATCGATAAAGTCATCACACGAGTAAAGGGTAATGTAAGCTTTATCGTTATGGATTGGATGGACATGTCCAATTATATTGACACTATCTTGATGTTATTGAAACCGTCTTTGAGAAACAACCGATTGTTATGCAGCAGTATAAAAAGGTTTTGTTTTTCAAAACATCATTCGCAAATCGAACACAGATCTTAGTGAGAATATGAAAACGGCGATTTCATAAAAGCGGCAGATCACAGTTTCGTACATGAAAGGATAATATTTTCATTCCATAAAAACTCTCTTTACTGACACTGTGAGGCTACGAGAAATATATTTACCTTTCTAACGACTAAATTATATACAGCAACCCTATTAAGACCAGTAGATACTATAATAATGTACTAGATCTTTTCCAACGTCGAAAACCTTTTATTTTTTCTGAAACGAGGCACGTACATAATTTTCACTTTTAAAAGGAAATTTTGTGTATTTTTGTGCAATATGATTGCTCGTCGAGGAACCAGTCATCTATATAAACTACCCTTGATAATGCATATTCTATTTTTAGATGTATCATCATGATTGTTATCTATATTGTTTGCTTCACGTTTGGCAGTGATTTAGCATAGAGGTTTGGTCTACATGACATTTATCATTTTCAACGATATTTACTTCCATAGGACTTCAAGATCTGAGGTGTATCGTGGACAAGTTTATGTTTATTGTGTCGTCATTCAAGTAAAGTAGTGTATACATATGTTTTGTAAACACAAGGTTCATTTTCTAGTTTCACATATACCTTTCGGAATCTATGGTCAAGTTTTTTTTTTAAGTTGCATTAAGATCCAATTTGAGAGGAAGCATTTATTAAAATCATTTTTCGGAATATTATTCGGAATTGCAAAGTGCCCATTAACCTTTCGTTTCAAAAAAATATTTTGGGATTATTGTGAATTTATTCAGAAACGTTCTGGATTATATCATTGTGATACATTATGACTCTTGTTACATTAGCCCATTCAGAGTTTTGGGAATGCGTTCGGAACATTCTGTACTTTAGACTTGAGATATAACATCTAGGATTATTTGTGATTTAGTTCACAACACTGAAAGTATCTTTCCAATTTTATTTGCCTTATTGGCAAATAAATTGATTGTTGAATTTTACTACATTTGTTAGATTCGTTTATTTTTGTTACTCAGTGTAAGATCATAGAGTCGTAGACTAGTAATATGATACAATGATTGCATGTCAATGGAACAGTTAGCTGCAAACCTCCAATAAAATCGATGAGCCTTAGTGTAAAGGACAGGAAACAAATTGGCCCATTGTAGCAAAGAGAGTAATTGGCCCTAATTGCAAATGTAATGGAATATATTATAATGAAGTCTAGTTGATGTATTTAGAAGTATTTCACTGAAATGTGGAAGTATTTAAGCAAGTTCGTTGGTACAATCTTTCAGTTCATTTAGATCGCTAATTGTTTTCATTTTTAGAATGCTCTTTGTTTTGAAATATCTGAACTCAGCATATGAGATAGCAGGCTGGTGATGTAACAACACAAATCAGTGACAATAGCTATTTCATGTTTTCATGTTTCCAGAGTAGATTTGTAACTCTGTTTTAAAATAAATAAAGAAATAGAACAACTGAATCTGCGGAAAAAAATAAGAAGAAGAAAGATCAGCAGCGGTTTCGGGGGAGGAGAACTCTCAACACTGTGAAGCCAAGGGTCGTATTGGCATATATTTTCCACAGAGGAGACAGCATGAGCACGTAAGGCTATCCAAGGCTATCCAAGGCTATCCATAAAAGGGCCTACTGCAGTGTCAGGGACTTAAATGTTGGCTTTACATGGTTGGGCGGACATGATATTGACAAAATATGTACCGGAACGTTCTTTGAACGCCAGCGGAGACCCCATCACAGAGAGAAACAAAGATTTATTAGAGAGATTTTTTTCTACTGTTTTGACTGGCATGATTTACAAAGCAAAACTCCATCAAGGAGAGTTCTGATATTTATTTTGGTTGGGCTCAGCTAATGGCTAATTGCTTCCTAAACCGTCTTAAAAATGAATTGCACTTAAACACTATACCAACAACTGAAATCACCATGCTTAGCATTCTATATAGGCATTAAAATCCGACTTTAAAAGACAAAACGTTGCCGCTGTTGACAAACGTGTCAAAATATAATACATAACTTAAACATTCTCACTAAAGGCAATGATATGTAACAACGTTTATCTTTGTACATGCATCTAGCATCTCTTATTTACCTATTAAGTAAGTAGACCTAATACTGCTTGTTACCATTTAACAATCAAAGACATGTTATAAGAGATTAATGTCTGAAAACTGTTTATAAAGAAGTGTTGTTTTTCTAAAAGCTCTAATGGATCTTGTACCGTATACAACATGTCCACACACTATACTATCCCTTAATTACTGATCACATTTTGGAGAAATTTGTCAAAACAAGAACAAATGCCAATTTGATTTTATTCAAAATATTATGAGAGAGAGAGAGAGAGAGAGAGAGAGAGAGAGAGAGAGAGAGAGAGAGAGAGAGAGAGAGAGAGAGAGAGAGAGAGAGAGAGAATACAAATCAGATTTGGATGAAAGTGTGTGTCTTGTTGTCGTTTAAAACCAGAAAATATGAAAATATTTGTTAGTGTAAATATTAACACTTGTTCTAATTTACGTGTGCATTTGCCGTTTACAAAAAAATACTTAGCTGGTTATGTGAAATGTTGCCTCACTTGGAAAATTAGAAATAAATGACAAATAGCTGACCTTTGTAGTTTTTAGTAGGTGCTTTTATATTGCTTATTTGTGAATCCATCTAGGACCAACTTCGCTACTTTTGCGCTGTTTCCAATCTTCATTAATACTCCTCGGAATATTAAATGTGAGATCAGTTACATTGTACTGCAATTCTCCGTTAAATCTCCTCCTCTGGGTATCAAATGTGAGATTAGTTACGTTGTACTGCAATTCTCGGTTAAATCTGCTCCACTGGGTATCAAATGTGAGATTAGTTACGTTGTACTGCAAATCTCGATTCAATCTCCTCCTCTGTGTATCAAATGTGAGATTAGTTACGTTATACTGCAAATCTCGGTTAAAACGCATGCTTTGAGTGATAAATGTGAGATTAGTTACGTTTTACTGCAAATCTTGGTTAAATCTCCTCCTCTGTGTATCAAATGTGAGATTAGTTACGTTATACTGCAAATCTCGGTTAAAACGCATGCTTTGAGTGCTAAATGTGAGATTAGTTACGTTGTACTGCAAATCTCGGTTAAATCTTTTCCTCTGGGTATCAAATGTGAGATTAGTTACGTTATACTGCAAATCTTGGTTACAACGCATGCTTTGAGACTAAATGTAAGATTAATGGCTGCTACGTTGATGATTCCCTAAAGCTGTGTAATCGTAGAAATAGGTTATTCCACTTAAGAAAGTTTTATTAACAGATTGCTCGGTTTAATTATCAGCAGGGATATTAAACTGGAGGCAAATATTTACCAGACCGTAGAAAAGGATTCGTTTGTAAGAATACTCTTGAATCTAAAAACCTGATAAATAGCACGCGGATATAGTGGGAAAATATCCATTAGTACATGGAAGTCAATCAGTTGCATACACCAAAGCTATAATAATATTTACTTCACCTGCCTTTTTCTTGATTTATCAACCATTATAGCTTGAAACTTGTTTACTGAACACTTAAAATAACACAAAGCAACCTTTACAGTTTCATATGTTAATGTGTTTAAACAATGTTTTGTTACCGTCTCCTTTAAAATATTTATTCAAATGATACGAATGAATTACCTGCTACAATTATTCTATTTGGAGTCAGCGAATTATTACAGTCATATTTCCAACTTGTATGTTTGTTTGGGTTTATTGCGTCTTGTTCGTTAGGTATTTTAATGTCGCAATGGAATTTCTATGTTATAATTTTTTGTAGTTTGTACTTCTAGGTGTGTGTGTGTGTAACTGAATGATCACACTGGAATTTATGTTATAAATTTGGATTTACTGCTTTTTGGTCTTTATGCAATTGACTGATCACATTGTTATTTCTATCTTGGAAGATTGTTTGGGTTTTAAGCTTCTTGTTCTGTATGTAGCTGAATATGGCAATGGCGTATTTATCGCAAGATGCCATTTCATGTCTTTAAACACGACCCAATGTTCTTTTATTGTTTGGAAACACGCACACATTCACACGTAAATTTTTATATATCCTAATTTTAGTTGATCGTGCGAAAGATGGTACAAATAATAAAGTTTTGACTGTTGTGGTTTGGCTATTGTTTTATATAATCGTTATTAGTAGACTCAAATAGAGAAAATAAATCTTTGTTATTTAATTATTATGTTGCCAAACTTTGTTTCTGAAAAGTGTAATTAAAATGGGCAGGCGATTTTGGTATGTTTTCATTGGAGTTTGGATAGTTTTTATAAATGCCGTTTCAATCTTGTGTTGTGTATAATTTCTTCTTCGCCTTTTGTATGATTAATTAACTTGACGGATAAATGATTTCGGTAATATCAAGACCTCAAAGAGTTAAAACTGCTTCAATCAGAACTGATGCAACTACAGGTAATTTATTGCATGTAGACTCTAACAAAAGGTAATTTGTGGCATTTAGTGGTAATAGAGACCGCTGTAATAATAGGTAATCTGTTGTATTTAATGGTAAAAGATCATGCTGTCTCCAGTGGTAATTTGTGGCATTTAAAGATATATGATTCTGTTTTAATCATTGTTAATTTGTTATATGTATGGGTCAAAAAACATACCGTAATCATAGGTAATTTATTGTGTTTATACCCTGCTTACATCATTGGTAATTTGTTATATGTATTGGTCAATAAAGCCTACTATAATCATAGAATATTAATTTTATTTAAACCCTACTGTCACCATTTGTAATTCATTATATTTATGGGTAAAAGAGCCTACTGTAATCATAGGTAATTAATTGTATTTAAACCCTGCTGTCACCATTTGAAATTCGTTATATGTATGGGTCAAAAAGCCTACTGTAATCATAGGTAATTAATTGTATTTAAACCCTGCTGTCACCATTTGTGATTCGTTATATGTATGGATCAAAACACCTACTGTAATCATAGGTAATTAATTGTATTTAAACCCTGCCGTCACCATTTGTAATTCGTTATATGAATGGATCAAAAAGCCTACTGTAATCATAGGTAACTAATTGTATTTAAACCCTGCTGTCACCATTTGTAATTCGTTATATGTATGGATCAAAGAGCCTACTGTAATCATAGGTAATTAATTGTATTTAAACCCTGCTGTCACCATTTGTAATTCGTTATATGTATGGATCAAAGAGCCCACTGTAATCATAGGTAATTAATTGTATTTAAACCCTGCTGTCACCATTTCAAATTCGTTATAGGTATGGATCAAAGATCCTACTTTAATCATAGGTAATTATTGTATTTAAACCCTGCTGTCACAATTTGTAATTCGTTATATGTATGGATCAAAGAGCCCACTGTAATCATAGGTAATAAATTGTATTTAAAAACTGCTGTCACCATTTGTAATTCGTTATAAGTATGGATCAAAGAGCCCACTGTAATCATAGGTAATTAATTGTATTTAAACCCTGCTGTCACCATTTCAAATTCGTTATAGGTATGGATCAAAAAGCCTACTGTAATCATAGGTAATTAATTGTATTTAAACCATGCTGTCACCATTTGTAATTCGTTAGATGAATGGATCAAAAAGCCTACTGTAATCATAGGTAATTAATTGTATTTAAACCCTGCTGTCACCATTTGTAATTCGTTATATGTATGGATCAAAGAGCCTACTGTAATCATAGGTAATTAATTGTATTTAAACCCTGCTGTCACCATTTGTAATTCGTTATATGTATGGATCAAAGAGCTCACTGTAATCATAGGTAATTAATTGTATTTAAACCCTGCTGTCACCATTTCAAATTCGTTATAGGTATGGATCAAAGAGCCTACTTTAATCATAGGTAATTAATTGTATTTAAACCCTGCTGTCACAATTTGTAATTCGTTATATGTATGGATCAAAGAGCCCACTGTAATCATAGATAGGTAATTAATTGTATTTAAACCTTGCTGTCACAATTTGTAATTCGTTATATGTATGGATCAAAGAGCCCACCGTAATCATAGGGTAGAAGATTTTGATACTGATTTAAACTTCGTCCTTGTGCATGCTGTCTAATAATGTGATTTGTTGCTATGTCTAATTAAAAGCTAATTGCTATCCTCCAGACATTGATTAACACCGTAAATACCATTTGCTTATTGCTGTTTTTTTTTCTGAAGAGCTAGGCGAACATCAATTGTTCATTTATCTCTTATATAACAAGACTTAATGATTTCTAGAAAGTTTATTTCATCATATATGTTAAGGCTGAATTTATTAATGACATATTGAGCTGGAAATCCTAATGGTCTATAACTTGTATTAAGCAAAATTTGACGGGGCCTAGTTTGATCCTCATATGCTTTCTATGTTGTAGTTTAAGCTTTAAAATATCAAACAAACCCTTTGGTTTTTCATTTGAAACTTTATCACTGCCATAATATGTTAAGATAGGCTTATGAATTTGTATTCGTACCTTTGATATGAATCTTATTGAGTAACATTTTAATAATCCTTATCTCGCTACGGATCGTATGACAATATATATCCTACAGCTAGTTTCATTTTTTAATCAAACCCCCTTTTCTGTTATAGATATTTTTCTTTTAATTCATCCGTTTTTCAATACACAACTTTTGATTTTAGCTGTATCAATGCAACCATTATATTCAATATTTTTATACAGCATTCATCTTTCAATGTATATGTATCTATTGTAGCAGGGTGTTTTAAATTAATGTAATTATTCGTGTCAGTTTAATCCCTTTTGTTTATTTTGTTATTACCAAATTGCACCAAGTGGAGATAATGAGATAGTTCTCTATCATCTATTTGCATTGATGAGATTCTTCACCTTAGTGCTTGCATTGTTGTAAAATTAGGTAAATCTAGGATCATTTAAAGTGTGATTTGTAGCAGTCAGATATGTCATGGATACATTGTAAGTTGATTTAACATAAATGATCATGATTGTATTCACATTCCTTTTCGTACGGACGTCCTGAGTTGTTTTAACTATCACTGCTAAAGAGTGTTTTATCTGCATCTCTGGTTCGATCTGGCATATTATTGAGGTCATAACTGTTTACGCTAAAATCGTTGATGAGCTTTTCAAGCTCGTGAGTGCTCTGTTAGATATTATTATTGGAATCTTATAGACTTTTTTCTAAATAGTAATCAGTCGATGCCTTTAATAAATTGTATGATTTCCAACATGGCACTCTCCAATATATCTAGATGGACTAAAGTCTGTTTTCAAGTTAGCCATTTCTTACAACTGAAGAGAAAAATTGAATTCAATTACAAATTGCATGCATTTGGGTAAAGGGTGGCTGAGTTGTAAAATTTGCTTGCCTTTTCAGATCATGCACACTTCTAACCTTTGTTCCCGTGGATTCGAGTCTCGACTCGACCAACATGGATATGTGAGAAAGTTTGCTAGTAATTTTCTGTTTCTTTTTCCTGGTTATTGGTGTGATGTTTATAATTTTTAACGTAGCTTTAACAAATTTTCAGTCATATTGCTACGATGTCTGTAGTGTGGCAGTTTATAGTGATGTCTAGCACTGGGGCATCATGCCGCATACAAGTAGCATGATGTTCCACTCAGTCACATTATCCTGACACCAGGCCGACCAGTCCTAACACTAACCTCTTAATACTGAACGTCAAGAGAGGCAGCTGTTAGTACCATTTTTGTAAGTCTTTGGTATGACTCGACGTGGGATAGAACCCACGACCTCCCGCATCTGAGGCGGACGCTCTAACCATTAGGCCACTAGAGCGGTTGTTCCTGGTTATTCCTCAACCGCAATATACTAGCCGCCATATATATCCTGGAATTTGATGAAAAAGTGGTGTTAAACTCACACAGTTGCATGCAATAAATTACGAAGGATGTTTGAGTTGTTATAATAAAAAATGAAGATATTATTATCGAACAGGCTCGTGTAGAGGCGTTATTACAATAACAATCTCAGACAATGGACTTGTGTGCAATGTGTAACGAAATTAATTCACGTGCACGAATTCATAATAATATCATTTTTGTAACCTTGTGTCAAGTACAAGAGAGCCCAATCGTCATAATTTGAGCAGTTTGAATGAGATGTCTTGGAACTCTGTGTGGTTTATGTAAGCCGAATGCTGCGGTCGATGGTGACAGCTTGGAGTCGATATTGGTTCATTCACTCTGAAGGACCAAGTCTTCGGGCTGTCGAGGTATCCAGCTCAGACTGGTAGGGACACATGTTTGGGGCCCCTTGTTCATTCGACGAGAGCCGTTTAACCAGAAATGCACTGTAATGGTTGACTAAAAGCCACTAGCGGCATTTTTATTTCCTGCTTTAATCAATATTTAAATCACCATATGGGTAAAATATAATTATGTACTGTTATGGAAAACCTCAATTATACATGTTTCATACTTGTCGAAAAACCATACAGTATTCATTCTTGTTTATAACCTTTTTGCCTTGATCATTCCTGGTGAGAAGTCTTTATATCAATACTACTTTTTAATGTTCTATGCTTTGATAAGCGCCGGTTTTAGGACGAAATGAGGACAATGGGCCCGCAAAACGTAAATGCAATATCACAAAACACATTCTGTAAAATATTATAAGAAGAATATAGGTTTGTTTTGAAAATAGTTTTTTAAACAAATAATCTGCTTTAATTATATTCTGTTTCAAACTCCAATACCCCCCACTTGCAGGCCTTGCACAATGGTACTTTCGTACCGTACAAATCTGAATCTGAACTTTTTGCTAGTTCCTCAGGAACCACATAATCAATAGCAGTCAAGTCATTGTGGATTTCAAATATGCATGGCTCTATATCTGTAAAATTATTATGATCCAAAGCGTTAAGCGTTGGAGTATGAACTAATATTTGTACAATAGTATATTAGATACCTCGTATTTTTGCAATGTATCTGCTAGACGTGTACAAGATCTGTTAGATCTTTACAGAATCTGTTAGATTTCTACAGCATTTAAAAGACTTGCGACCTGTTTGTTTTTGCGGTAAGGGCTGTGCTAATTGCCTTACTTCATTGTTGCATCTCTGTCATGCAATATATGATTGATACGTTTTCTAGTACCTATCAGAAATAAACTCCCAATCACTGTATACGTAACGTATATCCTCTAATTTACACAGGAACAGAGTGAAATAGCTTGAGCTTGAGTTTGCGCTTGTCTATCGTTTCCGAGCTTTGCTAGGTAGTTGAAAAACGTGTAATCCCACTGATGATGCATTCAAATTAAAGCAGTATCATAGATATGCAACAATTAATTTGACCTCCAAATATTTGAAAATTCCATACAATGAGTGGCAATATTTTAAAGAAACAAAACAATTACATGATTTATAATGAACTGGAAATCCATAAACTTGTATACCTGCTCTTCTAAAATCTACTTACAATTGGAAATATAACTAGACAGCAAATAATGATGAATTCTGGAGAATATAGTTAGCTGATCAAATGAATTCTAGGATGGATAAGGATGAACAAACTGGTTGGATCGGCTTCTTTCTGCAGAATAATAATGACAAAATGCAAGGGCTATTAACCTGGCGGAGCGAGATTACTATAAACGTGAAATCCATTCTGCTGAATTTCCAACAACACGTATCACATTTAAAATTGCAATTAAAATATGTCGACTGTGATTTGTGTTACTGAGTCACACATTTTTCATAATGGGTAGATTGTTCCATCCTTAGCAATCTGGTGTTGAAAACTTAACATTAATACCGAAGTAAAACACCACGGATTTCGAAAAGCTAATAAACATTCTTTGCTGGTTCGAGAATACAAGTAACTAAAAAAGGATTATAATACAAAGTATGCCGTTTGTACATGTTCTGTCATTCTTTCAGAACACGCCGACTCCAACTGCCAATAAACATGGACCTTCTGCCATCGTTGTCACCAAACACCTAAACACTGTTATAGGTGACAACGTAGAACGCCAAAGACTATTGATTGAGGAACACAGACAAAGACTCGGATTATTCAAGCAAGCAATCGTTAATTTTTATACCCACGGATGCTGCAACTGCAACGGTGTATGTTTGAAAACTGGTCCAAGAATGACAATAGCTGAATCGTTTACCCTCTTGTAATTCAAGTGCTTTCAATTTCATAAATGCTAAATACACATCTACAAATACCGAAACAAATGAAATAGAATCTCCAGAAAGGAAAGAAACAATTTGACAAGTACTTTAAGCAACAAGCTATCAATAATTATCAAATTGCCATCGATCATAAACTTTGGCTGTTACAAAATGACCTTAACGTTGACTGATGACATTAAACAGTATTATCATCTCGCCGAAGGTGATTCCATTAAGCTAGAGTTATTCTGTCTGCATTAAAGACTAGTTTGAGGATTTTCGAGCGTACATATATCAAAGAATCAACTGACAATAACGAGGAAATAAATATATTATTTAATTATATTATGAATAAAATGTGCATTGATTGCTTTTTTGCTGATGCATTTGTGCCTATTAATTGATTAATTATTAATTTTAGAAGTCCCATATCATTGCTTGTTAAAATTGCACATGAAACTATGGGCAATAGTGTTCATGATTATCACAATGTTGAATTTAGCTAAGGTCAGCTATTCAACTATTTGATTGCGATATTTCTTCTCTTTCCTTCAAAGACTGCTTAAATAAAAAAACAAATACTACTATGCTATCTCTCAATCTACGTTTGATCAGATCCATTATCTGTTGTTATGCTCTAAATGTATAAATTTACAGATGAAAGCAAAGATCTTGAAATTATTCCTTTGCGAAAAGTCTTGTAAATGGAAGAAAGCTTGGAAAACATCAACAATATTTAAACAAATCATAGCAGAAGGTTTAAAGAGAACACATATTTAAAGATGACAAAGTCAATGTTGCACTATGTTAAGGAATTAAACAGGGTCAATCAACACAAATTATTGTTTGATGGGTGGTGGAACAACTGTTTCGTGCATCGGATTGATATGGTCAAAAAATCCTTCCTAATCAGTGTTCAACAATGAACAAGAATAAATTAAGAAACACGATTAAATTGTCATATTTTCTTGCTGTTTCTATTCGTAAATTATCATTTACCTAATTAAATCTTAGTATTAAATTAAAGTGTGATAACTGATAATGCATAAGAGTGTGATGTTTGAGATTTGGATTTTTAACGTAGCTTTTTCAGTTTTTCAGTAACGTGGCTACGACGTCTGCAGTGTTGCAGTTTATAGTCATGTCTAGCAATTTAGAGTCATGCCGAAGACATGTGGCATCATGTCCCACACGGTTACATTGTCCTGCCACCAGGACGGCCAGTCTTAGCACTAACCTTTCATTGCTGAGCAACTAGAGAAGCAGTTGTTAGCACCATTTTTTCAGTCTTTGATATGACTCTTCCTGAGTTTCGACCAGTCACCTCCCACATTCCAGGCGTTGACCACTAGCCCACCGGAGCGGTCATGTATAAGACGACCACGTCTGGAAAACGTTATAAGATATTACAAATTAGCTTCTCAAGGCAATCGGACGCCTAAATGATATATGAAAGAGAGATACAGGCTTGCGTACATCTTTTAATTGTTTATAGGCAGCTATGGAAATAGTTTCAGATGGTATAGTTGTTACTTCAGCAAGATTTTATTGATTGGGTTTAGCTACTTGTGCAATTCTTCCACTAAATTCCAATGGATTTAACGCAACAGCACTAGGAATTATTTAAGGATTCCAAATATGATAAAATAGTCAAATCTGTCATCATACATTTCAAGACATCTTTGAAATAGCAAATAAAGCGATCTGCAAAAGGACATTAGGTACAATTTCTTTTGATCATCAGACGAGTGTGTCTACTCAAAGAATCAATGTTAAATTTTGAAGTGTTGTTATCAAACGTTTTAATGGTCTGCATTCAAAATTTTGAACCTGAGTCTAGTATAGTTTTATCTCGCTAAAACATTTCTTTCTTCACCTGTTTAAGGTTGGTTAACTAATTTATCGCATTAAACTGATTTGCGTGACAAAGGTAATGTAAGTTACTAATTAGTTTGAAGAGTAGGATGTCTTATTTGAAATCATCAAAGCAGTGAAATTGACATTTAGCGCAGAGATATTTAGCATCTATTTAGTATTTTTTCCACAGTGAGAAATAATTCATATTTGATGTTTTTTCTAATCTGTTTATTTATCATATTGCAATACCATAATAATTTTGAGTCCTTTACACAATCATTGTCTCACGGATACATTGTGTTTACTTTTCCTCTTTAATTAACATATTTATTTCTGATAATTTTTAGCGTCTACTAACTTAATTTCATCATACAAGTACTTTTGTTACTCCTTGTGAATATTTGCAATGACTAATAAAGGTCACATAACATTTTTATGAAAACGAGATATTCTAATTCTTTATATACAAACAATGTGAATGGTGTACTTATTTCACTTATCCAAATAGTGTCAGTAAGCTTCCACATATCAACAGATTATCAATTTCCGTAACCTTTGTGGTACTTTATTGTGACTTTAACCCTTAATTGTGCATATCAGAGCATAAATAACGTTTATCACGTTTTGCTTGTTAAGGTTTTGGCCGCTTTAAAATGATGTTATTAGATGTAACTTTCTTTCTTTCCACTCAAATTGTGGTCAGTACATGAATTTGAAAAGAAAGCATACGTGTTTTAAGATCTTTATTTTGTACTGAGCTGCTTTTGAACATCTTCCACGTTCATGAAAAAAAATATAGGGGCTACGAGTGGCCGAGTGATCTAAAGCGCTGTCCGTTACGGATCACTACCATCTCATCTCTGTCTGCGTGTGTTCGAGTCTAGAATTCGGCTAATGTAGATATGTGAGAAAGCTTGCCAGTAGCTTCTCGTGGGTCGCTGGTTCTTTTCGGTAATTTCCCGGTTTCTTCCTCCACCATTAATACTGGCCGCCATGAATAGCCTATCGTGTGCTGAAAATGGCGTTAAGCCCAACAACAACAACAACGTTCATGAAATGACTAATGTTTCTAAAAGTGTTTATACAGGCTTTTAAATGTGCTCAGAGTATTTAAAGTAGCTTCAATACGGGATGGTATTGCTGTATACATTTCTGGAACAGTTTAGAAATTAAAAATATTTTTTAATGAAAGTAAGAAACTGTACTTTATATAGCACGTTAAATAAGGTAAGTAAAGTGACAGTTTTATTAAAATGCAGCAATGTTGTTGTTGATAGGCTATGCATAGCGGTAAGTTTTACTGGGAGATGAGGAAACCCACTAAACCCCGAGGAGAACCACACACCAACGAAAAGGTACCGACAGGCGTACTCGAGATGGGAGCTTTAGAACAATACCCAGAATCCCCGTGCGCATTGAAGAGAATTCCTAATTTAAACTTGTTACAATATTATAACACACTTGTACTGAAGCATTTTCGTACAATCTAGCGATTGCTTTCAAACACTGAGGGCTTCGGTTTCGACTAGTTATGTTTTGAACATTGCAGATGTAGAGATGGCCAATAAGGTGTCACGCTTTGCCGAGTTGTATGTTCGCAATCAAACTAGGAGATGGCTAAATCGTTAAACATGTATCTTTCTCGAATTCTCGCTGTAAAGTGATTAATCAGGAAAATTGAAAAGAAATGTAAATCATTAGACCTTGTCTTCATGCAAACTTAGAATGAAATCATACAAAAGATTCTGTGGTTAATGCATATTCGTACATCATTGTAAACTTCTCTTTAATGGATCATGGAAAATTGTCATGCACATTTGGAATACCAAACATACATAACATACATAAATATGTTTTTATGTCAGCAAACTTTCTCCAGATATTATCTTTTATCGTAGTGTCCAATTGCATGAAAACACTTTCACAGAAAAATTTAATTACATTAGATACAATATAGCATTTGGAATTCTTTGGCAGAAGGTTGCCCCTTTTTAATAATGGTATTTATTCTAATTCATTGGAGTCATTAGGTTCAAATGTAGTAATGAATACAATGTAAGGGAAACGGAGCTTTCGGAAATATCATGATGTTTTTAGGGGTCCTCGTTCATGAAGAATACGTAATTAACATTTTTCACTGCTCTACGTTCATAATAAATCTGATACTAGAATATGAAAGCAAACGTTTCAAAAATAAATTCAAGCGTAGGAAATTTGCGCGTTTTGCTACATGGCTTACATTAATTAATGAAAAACTAAAAATGAGTTATTCTAGGGGTGTGGACTTGCGATTTGCTCAATATCTTTATGTAAAAAGCCAAGATTATTGATATAGTAATGTTTTAATTATTGCCAAGGAAACCAAAGATGTTAATGTATAATTGTGTTCATTTTACACACATTAATCTTGATATGTTTCCTGAACCGTATTGGGGAGATTTTTGGAAGGAAAAGTGTGTTCTGTTTTAAATGTCCGACTTGGATAGTCTTTACTAGATTCATCTTGAAATAGTTTTTGCACATATCAGTAATTTTGTGAATAACATTGAAGAAAACTGGCATTTACTATATTTGTTAGCATCTCAATCACTTAACTCATTGGAAGAAAAAAAATGATCAACTTTTTTTTTAAAATTACAGATAATAAAGATGAATCGTGTTGAAAACAAAATCAAGATGTTGAAAGAAATTACGCCCATGCGACGTAATAGTTATTGCATGGCGGCAAGAGCTTTTTGGTTTTTGGTAATCCATTTAAAGTGTCTTAAATATAAAACGAAGCTGTATATCAGTATCATTTTTATTCCTCAAATTTGAACATCAGTGTCCTCTTGATGGTTCAAAACTTTTCATCAGTCATTTTCATATTTCAACTCTGTACATCAGAGTCCTTTTGATGCTTTAAACCTGTACTCCTTTGTCATTTCATGCTTAAAATACCTGTAAAATAGTATCCATATCGTTTTGATGCTTCATACATCTTTACACCAGTTGCCATCTTAAGCTTTAAAACTTTTTATCCTTATACATTTTATGCTTCAAACCTGTAAATCAGTGTCCATATTATGAATTAAACATGTACACCAGTGTCATTTTCATCCTTCAAACATGTACACAGGTGTCCATTTTATGCTTCAAAACTATGCATAAGTGTCCATTTCATGCTTTAAGCCCGTACTCTAGTGTGCATTTTATGTTTAAAACCTGTACAGGAGGGTATTTTGGCGAAAATAAAAATTTAATATGGGCTAGTAACACGGGATTAAGGAATAGGGTGGGACTGTCTAGCAGGAAATGATTAGTTATGGGGACTGTCTAGCGACAAGGGGAATATATATATGGTTGTCTAGGGACAAGGGGACAATTAAGCATGGTGCTTCTTTAGAGCGACAAGAAAGTGGGAACTATATATGGACCCTGTAGAAACAAGGATTGGATAGAGAGAAACAAAACAGAGATATAAACAGTCACATACATAAATATATAGAACAAAACAAACAAGCAACAATTTATACAATAGAGAGATCAAACAATATAAAGGATTTAGAGGCAATGGACTTGCCCTGAAAGGGGCCGATCAGTTTTTCTTTTATTTCCTCCCGTTTTTCCACCATCTCTTCAACTTCTGTATTATTCCTTCATTTTTCTTCTTTTCATCCTCTGGGATATACACAGAATACCCCATTGCTCTTAACTTTTCCTGCTCCTTTAACCAATTTTTTGTTGGGTCTGTCAAAGTCCGCTTTTTGTTTCTATTTTCTATCTTCTTCTCTCCTTAGCCCAGGTAGGTATTTTTCTTGTTCACTACCTCATCTACATCACTTATTTATGCACACAATGTGTGCTATTTAATTAGTCCCAATAGAAACTCAAATGAACATCGTATTTAGTGTGTATCTGTAAGACACATATTGGGGATAACAACCCATTTATAGAGCAACCCCATTTCCGAAAATACACCATGATTGGAGCATCTGTTAATTTAGACGAGTTAGAGTAGTCCCACATTTCGTCGATTTGTGGTCCGAGTTGGGCAGGAGGAGATGGACTTTGCAAAAGACGACTAGCGTCAAATGGAGTACTGAAACCATGGGTCGTACTCTAATCAAATGTAGTCCAGCTATTACAACGGACAAATTAAAATACGATTAATGTGAAAACCATAGAGTAAGTTGACAAATCCATTAATTCAAACAAATTTTTTTAATTGATTCATACATTTTAATTTGAATTTAGTATACAAAGTGTACCTTTAATTTTCGAAATAATCCCAATCAGATGAGTCTAAATGACTCATTGCTATTTTTATCATGAATAATTTATAGAAAGCTAGAAAATAAAGGATCAAATAAGGATATGTCTAAGATATATACGATATCGTCAAAAGACGGTTTCAATAGCCAAAATGAAAACCCCATCCATTCATTCGATCAAACTTGTTTAGGACTCGACCTCTTCACGTCGAGTACACTGGTAATAATGACATCTTGATATCTTCTGGTATTCACACTGCACTGTGGTATGTGCGGCTTTCCTTCTTATTTTGCAAAGTCTGCCTTTGCACGGCGTACTTCCTTCAAATTTAAGATCACCTTATCTGTTGTCCAGTACTACTTATTTACTGTTCGGCAAATAACTGTTTCTCAGTCCAATAGGGTTTGTGGCAAAGACTCCCAGCTCCAACATCGCGGAATCCCTCGCTGACTGTCTTGACTGTTTAAACGCCAGGTATTTTTGATATTAATTATTATAATTATTTCATGCGATGGCAAAGTCTCATCATTACATCTTTGCATTTATTGGTCGGTGAATTAGAATTAAGCGTGGGAATGGACCCAACATAAACTTATTTATTAAACCTTAATCAGTATCTACAATTAGACGCTTATTGGGAACCACCCATTCATAGTGCCACCCCGGTACGGTGCTTACACGCTCATCGGATCACGAGAGGAGATAGTTCCACATTTCGTCATATAAATGTTGATGTCAGAGCGAGGCAGAGAACAAGAGGAACCCGACAAGAGTAAACAATCGCGAAATGAAGTACTGAAACGCCTGTTTGTAAGACTATCAACCGAATTTAGTCCAGGTATTCTAATGGACAATTTTGAAATACTAATATTGTGTAAGCCACTTGTGCAATTAACAAAATCCACACGGTCAAACAAGTTTCATTAATGATTCATTCTTTATTTTTAAAATTAGTGTACTTCTGTTTCCCACCAAAATCCCAATCAGTTGATTCTAAATGACTCATTTTATTTTTGTATAACGCAGTGTTAAAGGAAGTATAAATTTGATGGTGGTATAAATAGATCAAATACAGGATGATTCAAATAAAGATATCATCAAAAGAGGTTTTCAATAACCAAAAATGAAAACTTTGTACATTTACTCAGGCAATTTGTACTGTTGCTCGACCTTTTCACTTCCAGTTCGCTGTTAGATGACTTCTCCGGAATGCAAGCTGTACTGTATTTATGGCTGTTTTTTCTTTTTTCTTTCCGGCGGGTACCTTAGTACGGTGCATTCCATTCAAACTACGGACATTTCACCCATGTTAAATACCGTCCATTGACAGTCCGGCAAACACCAGAATGTTCCCTGCAGAGTAAATGGAATGCCAATAGGCTAGGTTCTTATTTTGTTAATTATTGTAGAATAAACTTAATACAATATTATTTCTTCATGCGATGGCATTGCCTATCGTCACTAATAGTTGAATGGGCTGGTCGGTGGGTCTCTGGCTTGCTAACACATGTACAGGGCACGTTTCTTTTTCAATTGTTTTGATAGATAGTCATGATCGCACATGCAGCACGTTGTTCCGTTTTTCAATACAGCACCTGGCGGAGCTCCAGTCCTCCTTCGTCGACGTCTCACGAGTGAATGAAATATAATGGAATCAATGATGGTCTGATTGGCGACCGTCCCGTTTGTATGTCTCTAGAGCGGATGCGATCGATAACATCCCTTCAGTTTTTATGGAACGCTATAAGATATTGTCTAGAGGGAAAGACGGAATATTTTAAAACAAAGAACAGATACACATTGTCTAATAATGTAACATCTTTTATTCACAACAAACAAACCAACAATCAATTAATACAACGTTAACAAGTCAACATTTTGTTTCAACAAACATGAACGTATTTACAAGTTTCACTAATTTGTGAGGTTAAGCTTGACTTTCACTAATTGATGTCATGGGGCCATGGATGCACATTACGTTTCCTAGCTAACGACAAGAGATAGCCATATTGGTCAGAAAACTATCAATTTTATCATTTCTCTATGAGTCACGATCAAAATAAGTCATAAAACGTTCTAAACTATATCCAAGACTGCGTTGATAAAGAAAGTGCACACAATATTGTTCATACACCATTGAATCTGTGCCATCGAATTTCACATTTTTGAATTGTGTCGTCGTTGAATTTCTTCTCATATAGTTAATGATATCCTCTTTCAAAGGTGGTAATTTATAAGAATCAAGATACTCCACGCAGTGTTATTTGGAAAAATAGACGGTGACCCAATTGGTTCCTGGAAGATGACTATCGTCCGTTTTGATGACATAAGCTTGATTGTTTTGAGGTTTGCGACGAAGAAATTCATGATTAGCATATACGCCATTAAACCTAGAAGCAGTGCACGAAATGGTTTTCAAAAGTTTATAAAATTTTCAGGCATTCATTTGTTTATTTTTGACATTCACAGCTAATGAAAAATTATAAATTGAATCGTGATTTTTTTTGTTTGCAAATCGTTGTCAATTAAACGGATCTTGTATTTAACTCCATACTCTACAAAAAGAGATTCGACTCGCCAGTGTTTCTGGGCGAACACTGTAAGTGTTTTTCATCAGGTGTTTGGAAAAAAAGGGGACCATCTTCTGGTCGTATCAACATCATGATCTCCGTTTCATCTTTGTCTTTTTCAGTGGTTCAAAGAGTTCCTCGCTTTCCATCTCCACATAGGCTCCACAGTCCAAAGAGGGTTAAGAATCTTTCATAGCTTCTAATAGTCTAGAATCTCTTCTCTGCAACCGTTGACTTCTAGACTATTGTCGAATTCTGCATACAAGATGATGTTCATCGTGTTGGACAGAGCTTCTGCAAACTGAAGTCCACACGAAGTTGACCGGATTTTATAGGTCGGAATATTCTTTGTTGCTGTCTTGATCTGGAGTGAAATAAAAAAAAGCCCACAAAGAATAGCCTACTGTATAATCGTCGTACTAAACACAGTAGCTGGTATTGGTCTCTAGCTGTCTCGTGGCTTCGTACAAGACGAGTATGTTCTCAAGTAACTCGTCTGCTCAAAGTTAGGTTTGATGGGACTGGTACACAAGGTCTTGCCATTTTGACTGACTTCTATCTTGATTATTTGCAATGCTTAAACGCGAAGGGTTGGCAAAGATAACTCCGTTGATAGTTTCATTGCAGACGATACGAATAATTAACGTTTGGGTAACATTCTTTTGGAACAGATGATCTTCGATCTTGGAAGAAGTCCAGCGGCAACGATGGTTTCCTCTTCCACTCGTCGTATCGGAAACTTGTTGGTCTTTCTACTTAATATGAGACTGATGTAGCTTCACACTTTAGATAAAACGCGTTGCACGTAGAGACTGGCTTCCTGGATGATGGTTTTGTACTCATTGGCATTGATCATAAAATGGAAAACTATAATCCTTTGATTCAGTCTCAGTAGGACATCTACTCCGTTTAGCAAATACTTCTCTTTGATCCACACGTCCAAATGCAAATGATCGATCAGTTCTAGACTATGTCCTTGCAGGATTTTCTTTCGACGGTTGTTAAAGCCCGCATTGTGAGGATTGTTAACTTCTGTCAAGGCGGTGTCGTTGAATGTGTCATCGCCTGCTTTGTCTGGTTTCCATACTGAGCAGTTATTCAGATGGGTGTGTTTGTCGTCTTTTCCGTAAGTCATTTTCCTGGAACGCTTTGCAATGCTAAGTATCCATGCTACTGCTAACTATTTTGTTTATCAAGTACAAACCCACTTCACTAAACAAAGTGTGCAAGAAATCGTTGACGGGAACATCTCTAGCATGGGATCCTGGAGCGGTGTTGTGGTTTTGAGAACTTTAACTTTGAGATACAACTAAGTACTATTTATGTCTATGTAATCTTCGGTCTGTTCTTTGATTTTAAATTCGTTTTGGGTGGAGGTCGTCAATTCGGACACAGGATAAATTATACCCATCGAGATTTTTTCATCTTCGTTATGATGAGTGACGTGGCTAGCAAACATTTCCAGTTTGAACACGCGCAAGAGTCTATGTACATCACTATTCCATGTAATAATCAAAGACAATTAATTCTCTAAAGATTCTTCTTTTCTTAGTCGTTTTCGCAATGCGTGTATGAAGTCCTCTGGAGGGGTGTCTTCTTCGTCCCTTTTGGCTTTGTAAATGTTATGGCTTGAGGAAAATGGAATGCCTCGTTCAGCAGTGTCCAGAGCATGTATAGGAGTTTGAAGCAATACATGTTTTGCTTTGTCTCAAAAAGGATTCTATGCGATTTTGTTTGTCGATGAGAGAAATTATTTTCCTTGCATCAAAGCGAAATCTTTCAGGGCGTACAATTGTCACATCACCATCGGTTTTAAAACAGGGGCCAGTGAACGAAATGCAGATTTTAATATATCTCTTAAACGATGTCCTGGTTGTCAAGCGACTCCTCGGTACACAGTTGTTAGTGTTTTTCGAAAATGTAGTTTCACCGTGACTTTTTCTTTCGAGTCTGGAATTTTTTTTCGCAGATTTCATTTTATTCCAATGTTGACACTATCGAAATGCTATTTGCAGACAAGCATATTATGAGGATTTACAAATTTGTGGTGAACGTGATTCGTGTTTCCACTTTCCTCGTAATTAGCCGCGTAAGACTCTACTTTAAAAGCAATGACTAACAGTAACGGCGTTTATGTGTGCACCACGGGGTTATACTCCACCACATCGGAAAGATCATATTCATTCCTTCGTCCGATACCACGGATAACAAAAATACTTGTAAAATCGGTCGTTGTTGTTGATATCTCTGGAATCGGGGACAATTTGAGGTCTTAACTTAGCATCTCAAAGTAGGATCAAACTTGATCTTGACACATCATTCTGTTTTGTCTCTTGTTTTACCAATTTGATCATATCATATATCGTTTTCACCAAATGTGAGCGATAAAAAATAGCCTAACGGAATATATTCTATATGCTAACGATTTGTAATGCTGATTTGGCTAGGGAAAACTTTTTTGGATTCGTACAAAGCGAGATCGTTGGCATCAAACTGTTGGTGCACTTCTTAGTTCAGGATTTCGACCCAAAACTTTGATTTTCACTGAGGTTTCGGGCTTGTATGGGATGAATGATTTCGACCAACGTCACTTCAAAATGTGGTTCTTGATTCAATTGAATAGCTGTGAAACAGCACTAGGTATTGTGGGGACACACATCCTGGTACTGTCACTAGATTAAGTTAAATAAAATTGGTTACTGCTTTCTGCAGAGACACTTAAATTTAAATGAGTTTCCAAAAGTGGGCTGTTATGACTGTTTGGGGTGCAAGGTGACTGTCGTTGAACACAATGCTCCTGTTATGACTTAAGTATTTCAGGGACGGATTGGGTAGAAGGTAACCGGTGGAAATGTTCAGTAAAACGGTCTCGTTTGTCTTCTTGTTGCAAACTCAAATTGATAATGGCGGCACCGATGACAGAATAGACCACAAATATTTGCAAAAAAAGACGATTTATGTTTAAGGCACACGTTCTTCACATCACATCCACATTGGCTGCTTTGTAGATGTTGCAAAAACTGAAGTCGGAGAAGGAGCGGTAGCTTATACTGATGCTGTGTTGTAGAGCATGATGATGGTCACTTCTTTTTATAGCGAATGACTTGTAAAACTTCCATCCAAGAATCAAACATAAGAGGATATTCATTCCAGCGCACTTTCACTTCTTTGACACGATTTTGGACAACTTTACCTGTTTTTTTCGATGTCGTAAATCTCGTCTTCTATTTTGGTCACTCGTTGTAACTCAGGCAAGTAGAAGGTTCCTATTAACACAGTTAATGTTTTTCAATTTATAGCCGTGAGGATGATGGCCACGTGGTGGATCAAGTTGGGTAAGTAAAAAGTCTTGCTTTCTTAGGTACAGCGGTTACGGACTTACCCCACAGGCGCTCAAACAAGGTAACTTCATCGTTGAAATATCTTCTTTGGTAGCGCAGAAGATGCTCCGTTGGTAAGATTGGTGGTGCGATAAGACGTCCATGTACTTCTGAATGTGATGTTGTGTAAAATATTTCCACTTGTATTCTTTAAAGGTGTATTGAAAACGTTCAACGATGACGGCCTTTGTTTCTGGATTCTATGTGGTGAATAAATGGATGTCGCTTTTCTTCAATTTTTTTTGGAAAGCTTGGTTCAAACAATCGGTGCCAATGTCTGTTTGTCATCGGCGAGTGTGATTGCCGCTTTGTTTGAACACGAGTTTCAGGGCCCGCACTAACTCGGACCTCGATTTGGAAAAGACGTGATGACGCAAAGCAAATACTTTTAGCCGTGATTGTAGGTGAACAAATAAGATACATCGTCTAAATCAGATTGACATTGATAATAGATGCCTTCCACTTGGGTGCGATTTTTGGAAACCTTTTGTGGAACTGGTTTTTGTTAAGTGTACGTTGCTGCCTCCTGTAAACATTGTTTCTTTTGAGGTAAATGTGCACATTCCAGTTTGGGTTTGGCAACACGATACAAGTTTTGAACTCCTCTATAACTTGCAGGGTGGGTTGGATCGTAGTAAATACTGGCTGATAAATTTTATTGAGACTCTTTAATAAGTCACCCAAAGTTCACTAATGATGATCTTGCTTTGGTGAGGTGGCTTGAAAATGGCTTGGCGTATCCAACATGACACAGTAGATGTCGAGAATGATGGTGACGATGGTGGTTGTGGTGGTGGTGGAAAAGGGATCGCTTTTGTATCGCTATTACACTTCTGATTTCCTTTCTTTAAGTTTTATAGTGTTGTCAAAGGTTTAGTGGATATCATTTGTCGAATCAAAGTTTTGAGTTTTCGTTGGGAGTAGGGGAAGACGTCAACAAGGATGCCGAAAACTTACTAGTGTTTGGAGCCGCTGACGTTTGAAAGAATTCTTCTTCCTCTGGAATACAAGCGGCTGCCTCTATCTAGGTCACAGGGGTGGTTGTGGTGATTGACTTTCCATTAGGATCTTGAAATCGTTCAGCGTCAATTGAGCTATTTAGTTTAAAATTTTCTGGTCAAATAGTTGAAGTGGTTGAAAAACTGGAACCTACAGGAGCTATGTTTTTGTTTCTGGCAAATTTCGTTTTTGGCAAATTGCTGCGATATATTGACGATTGCAATTCATTTTGTAACTGACATTTTGGTCAGATGAGGTTTGGGAGGTAAATGCGGGGTGCGTTGTTCCTACCAAATTTGGAATTCATCAATCAAGTCAGCTTACGTCTATCTATGCTATTCCAAAGTACACGTAGACGATATTCCCACAAAAGATGTCATTTTTATTTATTTTTTGTTATCTCAGACAGGTGGATAAAATACCTGCAAGGACTCTTCACAGCATTGCTATCGCCAGTCGTTTGATCAAGGTTCATATCAACATGGGCAAAAGTCCCTCGTGTTGAACCATCTTTATATTTTGACTGATGGGTTTTTCTTTGTGACCATTTGGCGAATAATTGTTTATGCTTGGCTAAATGTTCTTTCTGATGCTTGGACAAAGGTATTGTCCCTTTAAAAAAATTCATACAATATTCACACACGGTACTGATGAAGTCTTTTGAGGATGATTGAATGAGTTGATTTCGCATAGGTGGAGGTAATCTGGACAGGACCAACAATATGTACCAATATTTTTACATTTTTAGCCATCTTGTTCGTGTGTGGTTTTCTTAAAAGTTTGCTCCTCTCTAGACTGCATGTTTACTTTTCAACACGAAAAAGTTCACCATTTATTTTTATGTTCTCAAATCTTTTTTAAGCTTCAAACTTGTACACCGGTGTCCATTTCAGGTTTCAAATATGTACATCAGTGTTCATTTTGTGCTCAAATCTTTTTCATGCTTCAAATCTGTACATTAGTGTCCTTTTCGTGCTCTAAATATGTACACTAGTATCCATTTCATGCTTCAAACTTATATACCTGTTTCCATTTAATGCTTCAGGCCTGTGTGCCAGTTTCCATTTTTGTTTTACTTCAAATCTATACACCATCTGTTGGTTCACTCCTAAAAGTAATATCGCTGCAGATTTTAAATAAAACAACATCTGAACAAGAGCAATAAACATGCATCAAATTCTTTGTCTCACCAGTGATTTATCAGCACCATTCAACGAACATGGATTTACATCCAACTCAAAATAGCTTGTTTTATAAATCAAACGCTTCGCGGTATTTACATTGATCAACACCTCATTTGCAAAACGCATATTAATAACATATTTGCAGTGGGAGTCAAAAGAAAACTTCTCATAATGTCGACATTTCTACCTCCCCAGTAGCTTGTACTCTACTTTTCAGTAGATATATTACCGCTTATAGATTATGGTTGTACCATATGGGGTAACACATCTTACTTTCATTACCTTCAATACATGCGATTATTTAAATCTTACCTTCATTTTTGAATATATCAATCACATTTTTAAATTTTCCATTTATGAATGTTTATTTTAAGTAATCGAATGAAAATAATAATAATAATAATAATAATAATAATAATAATAATAATAATAATAATAATAATAATAATAATAATAATAATAATAATAATAATAATAACGATGACTTTATACAGCGCCTAATCTTTAGAAGCTCATAGGGCTTTACAGCATTTGACAGCGCTTAAGAAGAATTAATAAAGCATATATAATGAAATCATTATAAAAATTAAAAACAAACACTACAAAAATAAAAAACAGAAAACATGCTGTAAATTTTTAAGATAAGGATACGTTAAAAGGATATATTATTAGGTCACTATGAATGTTCTTGCAGTTTAAATAGATGGGTTTTAAGGGCGCTCTTGAATGAGATCACTGAGTCTTTGTGTCTAAGTGCAGTGAGCAATTCGTTCCATGCTGCTGGGCCTGGTGTGCAAAAGAACGTTGTCCATATGATTTCAACTTCACAGTGGGAATAATGAGAATAGGAGTGTCAGAAGAGGAGCGGAAGTATCTTGCAGGTGTATAAACATGGATGAGGTCAGATAGGCGTGTTGGGCTTGAGACCGTCATTGAAACGTAGCGCAGAGAACAATTTTTTGTTTAATTCTAAAAAAGTATGGATAGCCATTGTAGGGTACAGAGCAGCGGAGAGGCATACTCTGATCGTGGTACTCTAAGGAGGATCCGAGCAGCAGTGTTTTGAACTTTTTTGAAATTTCTGAAGTAGATATTGAGATGAACCTGACAGAATTGTCGTACAATAGTCCAGTTTGGAAAGTACAAAGGAACACACAAGTGTTTTTGTGGCATCAATTGACAGATACTTTCGCATGGAGCTGATACGTATCAGCTCAAGATATGCAGCCCGGCAGATGTTCATTTCATGTTGATGCAATGAGAGAATACTGTCAAGAGTGACACTGAGGTTTCGTACTGACTGCTTGAATTTAATGTTGGTGTTGCTAATATTTATTGTTTGAGGTAAAGAATATGAATGAGAAAGTCTCTGTTTTGTAATCAGGATGGCTTCAGTTTCTTCATTCATCTGCAGCTTGTTAAATGTCATCCATTATTTCGCATCCGAAATGCACCTCTCTGTCTTGGATCGTAGCTGCAACTTCAGCTGGATGGCTAGATTTGTATATTTTGGTGTCATCAGCATACAATTGGTGAGACACAGGATGATGATCTATGACACCTGAGAGTGTCTGAGTGTACAGAATGAAGAGAACAGGTCCAAGAACAGACCCCTGTGGAACACCACAGAATAGATCAACTAGGCTGAAGTGTTTTCCATTTGCGGACACAATTTGTTTCATGTTGGCCAAGTAGGACTTGAACCATAGTAAGGCCGTATCGTGAATGCCAAATACATGCTGGAGACGGTGAAGTAATATATCATGGTATATAGTGACATATGCGGCAGACAAGTCAAGGAAAGTGAGGACAGTAGTCTTTCCGCCATCCAAAGCAGAAGGTCGTTGACTACTTTCAGAAGAGCGGTTTTAATAATGTGGCGAAGGCGAATTGCAGACTGTACATTGCTAAAAAGATTGTTTGAAGTCAGATGAGATAAAAGTTTGGATAAAACAAGATTTTTTAAGAGTTTTTACATGAATGGGAGATTAGAAACTGGGCGGTATTTCTTTAGATAGATATGGTCAAGTGTTGGTTTCTTCAGCAGAAGTTTTACAATGGCAGTTTTGTAAAATGGTGGGAATTCCCCAGATCAGATAGACGTATTAATAACATCAGTTAGTGAAGGCAATATTGGATCCAAGCACTCTAGCAGCAGTGACGTCGGAATCGGATCCAGTTCACATGACCCTGGAGCACCCTTCATCACGATTGTACGTACTAAATTCATAGAAACAGGTTCAAATGCTGCTAATTATTGGCGTCGAAAGTCTTTATCGCAACTGTATGGTGATGACGAGTCAACTGAAATTGTGTTAAGTTTATCTTTGATGGTTTGTACTTTGTCACGAAAAAAATTTACAAACAGGTCCGGAAGGTCAACTCAAGAGAAGGTAGCTAGAAGTGGTGTACATTTGTTCCTTGACAGTAGCTTGTTAGTAATCTCAAATAGCTCTTTGCAACTGGAACTTTCCGCGATGTTAATACTGTAGTGGGCCGATTTCGCTGCATGGACTATGTTTGTGACATTCTTCTTAGCGGCATCATAAATCTGCTTATGAATAGCGAGTCTGGTGGAAAGCCAAAGCATCTCAGCTCTACGGCGGTCTCTTTTAGCAGTGCGAAGCTAGTCCCTAACACTGCTATGCCACGAAGAACACTTCTGAATTGCTACTTTGCACTTGGTTGCTGGGGTATGTTTGTCGAGCAATGAACGCATATAGTTATCAAATTGTTATGCTGTAGTAGGCAAGCTAGTTGTTAGGTTTTCTTGGATGTCGTGCATTAGTTTGGTTATGTTTATCATACGGAGGTTTCTCTAGTAGCAAATAAAGTTTGAGGGTTAAGGACTGATACGTCAAGATGGCATATAATGCAGAGGTGATCTGATGAAAGTTCGTGGGACGTCAGGGAGGATTGAAGAATATTATCATCAGGTCTCAAAGAATCCAATCTAAAATATGACCATATTTATGGGTGGGTTGGCTGACTGACTGTTTGAGGTTCAAACGTGAATGTAATCTAGGAGTTTCGATGTGCATGGGTTTTCAGGACTGTCATAGTGAACGTTGAAATCACCAAGAATAATTAGGTTGCCATCTATGTAATTCCCTTCCACCAGGCGATTCGGAAACTGCTCCAAAAAGAGAGATTCTGTCAGCTTGTTTTTTCTACTAGGAGAAGGGCGGTAGAGGCAGACAAATTGGACTCGCCTTTATTCTAGTGTGAGTGTAGTTTGGACTAGTTCAAACGATGTGTGGTCGAAATTGAAAGTTGAAGTGTAGTTAAGACGGTTGATTTTGGAGTTCCTTGTGATGATAGCAATTCCTCCTCCGCGGGAGTGGCTGGGGAACGACTTGATGGAGTAACCGGTGGGTGTTAGATCCACGCACTTGAGTTCCTAGCCGGATGTTTTTAGCCATGTTTTTGTCAGGAAAAAGATGTTGATGTTCTGATCGTTCATAAAATTAACTCTTTCTGTTTTCTTTTCCTATGGTCCTACTGATTGGGCATTGAATAATGCAATGCGCAATTGTATCTCTTCAACAGTTGACACAAAGGTTGACGATCCGATTGGAATTTTAATTAGATTGTCTAAATTAACGGCCGAATTTTTAAATTTCTGTGTCAGAAAGGGCGAAAGGGAAATAAATGAAATATCTCTTCCTGTTCTACGCCGGCCAGTTTTGAAACAACGCTTCATTTTTCGCTTCCGTTTACAGTTGTGGAAAGATGAATGTAGTCCAAGGTCGTTTAGTCTAGTGCACAATGTTGTGTGGAGAGGCAAGGAACGATCCTTTAACGCAATTATTGAGGGTCCATCTTAGCATAAACGGGTGGACTGGCGAGTAATTTATACCGTGTATTTGCCCTGTGTACGTAGTTATGGTGAATTTTTCACCTACTTCGGATTTAACGTTTACCCCGCTTTAAGTTCAGGACCAGGGTTTTCCATGGAAAATTTTTATTGTAAACAAAGTCTTCATTCATGTGTCATATCAGTCTGGGAATCTACAATCAGATTATTTAGTTGTGTTCAAACATAATATAAGAGGTACCTGTCTTGATTATCATTTGAATTAAAAATGATCATTGACTTTTGGGACTGAAACACCTCTTTGAGGTTGTTGTTAATTCATTCAAAAATATTATGATTTATAACATTATGATACGACTATTGATAGATTAGCACACTCAAAACTGTTATTTGCTGATTTTGCTGAACTTATTAGTTTCACTTTGTTTTTCTGTTTTTCTGTTTCTTAGTTTAAGACCTCTATCTATCTATCTATCTATCTATCTATCTATCTATCTATCTATCTATCTATCTATCTATCTATCTATCTATCTATCTATCTATCTATCTATCTATCTATCTATCTATCTATCTATCTATCTATCTATATATATATATATATATATATATATATATATATATATATATATATATATATAAATATATATAAATATATATATATATATATATATATATATATATATATATATATATATATATAATAATAATAATAAAAAACAATGCACTCACGAGAAATGAAATGAAATTATGGAAGAAGTTATATATTGGAAATCTTTTTGCCAGCGACCGATGTAACCTGACTGATCGAATTACCTTATTGATATGAAAATTACACAGACAGATCTGTCAGCAGTGTTATTAACTTGTCTCCTCGAGCTTTCCTTTTGCCATCAGAGACCATAGTTATTCAAGACGAACAACTAAGACTGAAGCTCCCCTGATTACTTTCTTTTGAAGAAGCCCTTTAAGCGCATGATGTAAAATAACATGCCGCAAGGTACTATTATCTTGAAGGATATGGTATTAGCGCAGACATGTTCAGTTATTTAAAAAATGAAGCTTATTTTCTAGCTTAATAAAATGTTGATAACAGCTGGTGTTTTCTTGATAGAAATTACTTTTATTTGTTCACTTCAGACTTGTTTAACCCTTTACTTTCAATTTATTTTCAAGATACTGAAATTGATTATCTAGCTGTCATTTCTTTCAAAGAACACACAAGAATTAAGTATAAAATTCAGGCTTTGTAATGTAGATAAAGTTAAAAATCTTAATTGCATCACACCATATCAGGTTCATTATGAAGTAATACTGTGAAAATCACTTCATCTCACACCTTGTGTTGTTTTACTATTTATTCATTAAAACCAATTTTAGCAAGATCAGTTTATATTAATTCTAGTTTTGATTTTGATGTTGGGAATACTAATTTAATAGTTATTTAAAATATGCTAATATGGGTATATAATAAATAAATAATAATGTTGTATTTTTGGAATTTCTATTCACACCCGTAGTACATGCGGCTGTATTTCCATCTAGCTCAAAACGTTTCTTTTCTTCAACACAAATACTTGTAATATAAAATTATGTTTGTCAAGTTAATTTTTCTGCGACAGTTGGTAATATTTATTATTGGAAACGAGCCAAAGCCTGAGTTTTCTATCAGATTAAAGGGATCTATTTGAAAATTGTGTCCTTTCCCTTGCATTCATCTTGTTTATTACATGTTAAGCGTGGTGATGATCTTCAGCATACTCCACACATCGAAGTAATATTTGTTTGTGTTTTACGGCAATACAAATAGGTTATTTAGTGCCGTGGTATTGAAGTAAAGTGCCTTCCACAATGACACATAACTGTAACCTACCAAGGTTGATCTGACGGTAGGATTCTAAACATACCTTTTCAGTCGCAGCTACTGTCTCAATAAGTCGATACTTACGACACGTACGTTCGTACCTTCTTATGTATGTATGTATGTATGTATGTATGTATGTATGTATGTATGTATGTATGTATGTATGTATGTATGTATGTATGTATGTATGTATGTATGTATGTATGTATGTATGTATGTATGTATGTATGTATGTATGTATGTATGTATATATGTATGTAAATTCATGAAAGTGATGCCGCTTTCTGTCTTTTACTTTCCTTCCTTTCTTCCTTCTTAACTGTTGTAAATTTCCTGAGTTAATAATTAATTGGTTGATCTTTAAAAAATATTCAAGGGGCCTGTTTCGTCTCAAAACTATTGAAATCACAGTTGGAAGCTATGACACATCTGCCATAAACCCGTCTGTCACCAAATGTCCAGTAAACTTAAAGCTGAATACAAATGGTAAGCTGTTTCTGAATCTGTTTATCTTTCGTTTTCTCATCCCGCATCCAAAAATCTGTACATTTGAAATAAAAATGCGAATCTCTGATATTAAGCCCATTTCACGCGCACCAAATGCAATTAAGAAATTCATATGTTGCCAGGATATTATTCAAAACGGATGCAAATAAACGGAAGATAATTTATTCCAACGACGACGACAATAATAAAATCGAGCCAACTGTTTTCGTGTATAAGTCTGGTATAATTGCAAACAGTCTTGAGAATGAACTGCCGTTGCATAATGCACCGATTGATCATGGTCTACTTATCACTACAAAGCATTTGCATAGACCCAGACATACCGGTGCATTATGAAATGACAGATCTCGGTTAGTATTAAATGCTACTGGATCCAAAATATACCTTGCAATATATGCTTTTCGCATTATAGTAGGGACCGACAGTACATAAGCCTCGTTACTACACATGGTTTTACAGTGAATTATGGGCTGGCAGTATTTAGACCTACGTTGCAACACATGCTTTTATAGTAATGTAGGCTGGCATGATATAGGCCTACGTTACAATACACGTTTACTACAGTATAATATGAGCTAGCATTACGTAGTCGTACGTTACACCACCTGCTTTTACAGTAATATAGGCTGGCAGTATATAGGCCTACGTTACAACACATGCTTTTACAGTGCACCTGCTTTTTACATTGTAATGTGGGATTCAAATTTGAATAATTAGACAAACTTGTTATTCTTACATTTGTCTGGATATTATCATATTTAATCATTGATGACTCAATAGTAATGGGTCTTGGATTATAAAATTGCTTCCCTAAGTCATAAATATTGAAAATATATAAATGCAGGTTTTAAGTTATTAGCCATTAGAATTACTATTTTCACGTCATGGTTAATTGTTTTGTATTATCCTCTCAGTTCTGCTCATTCTAGACGGGATTTGGACTTGATTTTGGAGACAACTAATGAAAAATATAATTTTGTGATATAAATTGCAATTGTCAGAGAGTATGTATTTGCTGTGTGATTCGGCAACTGGCAGATTATACCACGATAAACACAGAAAACAACTCATTAAAATCTAAATTATTGAAGATGTTGATCACTGCCCAATAGATTTATTTATAAATAAATTGAACGAAAAAAGAATGGATCCATTGTAGGAGATTTTACCTTCGATCTAGTGTAGCTCACACACTGGCTCTGTTTATCATTACGCTATATTATATTATGGCATTGTTAAATTTTAGTGATTAGTCGTTTGAATTTGTTTTAGGTACACGTGTTTAGTAGAATGAGATAGGGTTCGAAAAGGGACACAATGTTTCAAGTTGGTACTGAGCAAAGTAGTCCCGATCTTAACTGAGTGGCGTTGCTTGACTGTGTCTATCATTTTGAGATATTCGTGAATGGAGCTGATTTATGCTTGTAATTGGAAGAATTTGCAATGAGTCATTTTATTCGATGCCTTTTATTGTGGTTGTAAAAGGAGTGTGGTGGAAGTACACGTACAAAATATGTGTGAAAAAAGGTTCTTAGCTATTTTTACTGAACTGGAAATATATAATTCTGCTGTCTTTCTCACTGTCTGTATACATTAAAACAACTTATATTGACTCATGGTGGAAGTATATGTTTGTACGTGTACAGGAAGTAATTATATCCACTATAATACAGTTAAGAAAATAAGGAAGTATTTGTCTAATAATTATGTTGTGTATATGTATTATGAGTGCATCCTCCTGCGCTTTTGATAGATTGGTACTTTAATGGAGTGGAATAAAATGAATTTTAATTTCATTATACATATAATTTCACAAGGGAGTTAAAGCTTTACGTAGAGCCTGATTTCGGTTTTGTCTTGGGACGATTCCATTTATGACCGAGAATGATAAATTGACTTTTCATTGTTCAGATTTGTCATTTGGTGCGTCAGTATGAGTTTGCTATTGAGGAAGACACAAACGTTCAAAATACGGCTTTCAAAAATATATTTTTTTTCCTGAACAGCTTAACGAGTGTGAATGATGATAAAGGATTTTGAAATTCAACTTTGGATTGATGCGCGCCATCAAGCCGTCATATGAAATAGTAAATCATTACTTTAATGTGATACATGTCAAATCCATCGCAATAAATAAATGCAACTTGAATTCAGTTCTTATCATTATTTGATATCAAATCATAAACGTGTACGGAGTTCACACAATTTGCAATTCCAGTGATTCAAAGCAATACTGTAAAAAGAGAAGACAAAGTAATTATCCGGTTTAGGTGAAATGCATGAACTTTAAATGCATAACGTATTAGAGGATCAAAATTGACTGACGTTGCTTGATACAGTACTTTCTCGCTCTAGTAGCAAGAGAGAGAGAGAGAGAGAGAGAGAGAGAGAGAGAGAGAGAGAGAGAGAGAGAGAGAGAGAGAGAGAGAGAGAGAGAGAGAGAGAGAGAGAGAGAGAGAGAGAAAGATCCTGGCAAGATTCAGTTTATAAAAGATCCTGGCAGTATCCGCGCCATCTTTATTTCTATAGAAATACCACCTACCGGATTAAGTAGGTAGGATAATTGTTGTGAATTGCTTAATTATGCTGTTGTTTCAGATTGTGTTTAGTAATGCTCCTTAAGTTTCATCCCACAGTGTCTATGACAATTGCCTCCTTTATTAGCACTCAGGGCAGATCGAGTGCGTAATATTCAATTGTCTCATTGGTTCAGCTAGAGAGTTAAATATATATAGTCGGAAAACGCTCCTAAACTTTGTTGTGGTAGGTTATTTGGTTTTAGATATCGTTATTTAGAGGTGATTGTTGACGGTGTAATTAGCCAGGAACGAGTAAATGTCAATATAAAGTATACAACTTATGGGTGTAATAAGTTACGAATTCAGTAATTTCAGAATAACACGAGCCCACGTTACAAATAAAGACAAAATTTTATCAAAATTTAAAACAATAAGATTAAAAAAAGTGTCATAAACGTTACAATTTGTAACATACACGTTTTTCTTTTTGATTCAACATTTTTAAGGATTTTTAAAATACAAATAAGATTATACCCAATAGCCAATCTGTAAAACCAAATAACTAAATCATCATCAAACAGAGTGAAAGATTGAATAACACTGCCTTGAATCGATTATTAACCTGGTGTATCGACTCAGTCCAATTTCGCACCGACTGTTCCTTTTCCCTTCTTTGTGCCAGTAAGTTCGGGTGTTCTCCACTCTTTCCTTTCCTAAATTCTCGGGTATCTCGCTTCTTTCGGCCCTTCCGTTTAACCTGATATGTGAAGCTATCTCACTCTCCAAAATATAAACAAAGCACCCTGAATCTTCGGTCATATTATACTGTGGATAAATCATTATTCTCACTCCTCGTTAGGTCAGATATAATACTATTCAAACATACCACGGCTATCTAGTCTAATTGGTCATGACAGACCATACAAATCTAGTTGCACAAAATTAATGGTAGGCTAATTGCCATTTGAACACCCCACAAAGACCTTATTTCCAGACTAGTCCCATTACACAAGAGAATGATAGAAATTCCTTGTACTACAGTATTTATAATAACAATCAAGTAATTATCCTACATGAACTTATAGCGGAGAACTCACACGAATTCTCGTAACCTCAACTAAAATAATATATGAAATTCTAGATACGTAACACTATATATAAATACGCATGAAATTCTAGACACATAACTTCCTATATAATAAGGCATGAAATTAAAGATAACAACTTCTTAGAATAATCAAAACTATATATTGAGTAAGCTGTTAATGTGCATATAAAGAAAAATATTGTGCAGACTCAGATAAATGAACTCTACACAATTATGCTATATTAAAAAAATTGATCTACGCATGTAACCAAAATTCCATGCAAATACAAGCAAAGAAATCAAAGCAAATCATTATAATAGTGCCTACGAATTACAACCGACAATTGTCTCTCCTGGATGATTTTACGACAGAATTTATTTTTTAATTTTTTCGGAGTCTTCTTACTTTCCTTTGTTTGTTTTCTTTTTATTTTTTAAATTCGCTAATTGCACATATAAACTGATACTTTTCATGTCAAACCACGCCCCCATTGACTGCGTGTCCAATGTGAATGAAATAAAATTATTGCCTGCACTAGCCTCGAAACAATGCAATTCGTCTGACAGGGTCGCTATCATAACTGTTTCATAGCAACATTTCATAAATGACAGTTTTCCATACCGATCAGAAGTGACACCTATCCAGAGCAGTTTAGACAAATGTAGCTTTAATTAAATATTGCTAACTCAAGACAGAGCCTGTACCAATATGTGCATTATGGCGATTTTTAACACTCGCAGGTCTCCATAAATCTAATTAATCGTACACGTGTCCAACTAAAGTTTTTTTTACAGAGATCGACAACAAAATTATATATATATATATATATATATATATATAAATATATATATATATATATATATATATATATATATATATATATATATATATATATACTTACTATAGGACTTCGTTGACCATACTATTTGTTATCAGGACCTGGAGTTCCTACAGGGTTTCACTTTTCAGGTCTGTCGTAGTCTTCGTCTTACATAAATGCGTCCATGTTTCGTTTTGTTGAGAACCTGACAATTTTGATTGTCCTTGAACTTCTTCAAATAAAACAATTTGATGAGTGTTTATTTGACTCTTAAAGTGACACATTTGAAACGTTAGCGTTAACATGTTTTTTTTTATTATACCTATGTAAGGTTGTACCTTCATCCCTCAAGTTGCCATTTTAGGTATATTAATGAACTATGACACTGCAGGGCATGGTTAACAAAGCATATAAAGTGTTGTTTTTAAATACTTTAAATTAAGAAAATGCAAGACAGTAAAATATTAGTCCAATTGAGACTTAGGAACTCATTCATTTTTCACAGCACTCGATAATTCCTACTTTGTTTGTGAAACAGGAAATGTTGTGCAATGAGACAACCTCCGATTAATACAATTTTGGACCAGTTAGAAAATCAATCATATTAACTAGGTTTTGTAGATACGTATGTATACATATTTCGCATGATTTTCTGTAGTATCGTTTATAAATGGTTAGAGATGCTATTCAGGAATATTAAATGTTAGTCCATAAATGTTAAACATAAATGTCTGAAACATTATTCTCTTTTCTAAATTGCTAAAAGAAAATATGCAGTAACTGTTTTTTCCCCAAAGCAATTCAAATCTAAGAGTTTAATTTCTTATTACATGCAATTTAAAGTAGTTCGATTCATATATTCATTGATGCTAATCTAATAAGATGATCATACTCGCGTATTTCTCCATCTTTATTTCCTACCGGTCATCTAAGTATTCTGTATCATTTTATCTGTAAGCATGTACAATGAAAGGTATTAAAGTAGAAAAATAAATGCATGCTTCCTATCATTATACTCTAGTCGGTATCATATACCCGCCATGTATATCAAAATAATTAGTGTGAATTATGCATTATGATGGATTTTGATGTGCTGAATGCAAATATGACAATTAATTTATCTAAGTTGCTACTGGTTCTAAGATATTTAAGATTTTACATTTTACGTCAATGCACATTGTGTTGATAGTAGAATTGTAATCATAATTGGAAATATGTCTTTCTATGTGTTTATGGTTGCTTTGTGCAAAGACCAAAGTCACAAAGGTTCTCATCCGTGAATTAATCTTCGATGACGATGCAGCTTTGAAATCACATACGGAAGAAGGACTTCAGCAGTTGGTATGTCGCCTCTCCCACGCCTGTAAAGAGTTCGGACTGATCATCAGTTTGAAGACGACGAATGTCATGGCGCAGGATGTATACTCCCCTCCAACCATCACCACTGATGGGTACAACCTTCAAGTTATTGAGAACTTTACAGATTCAGAAAATAGGCGTTGGCGCAGTGGCATATATATATATATATATATATATATATATATATATATATATATATATATATATATATATATATATATATATATATATATATATATATATATATATATATATATATATATATATATATATAAATCACCATCGGGTATTGTTGCACACAAAAACAAAACCCTAGTACATATATTTAATAAATAACAAAGGGATTTATACAATTCCGTGATTTATTGGCTCTCTCCAAATCACTGATACTGCAAAATACATAGTTTTCCTTCTCCTGTTCAACCACTGGCGTTGTTGCTCAAATCTTGTATCATATATGTTAGGCCTACCTCTTGACTTGATCTCCATTTTGCCGCCAAAATAAAGGTTATACGCTTTCTTGATCTTAGTGGTTAGACTGCGTTTTTTTATGCAAACGTCACTTCACCACAAACAAAACAGAAGTTATCTGCATTGTTTACACTAGTACAAGTCATCTCTGCTCTCTTTGTCTAAACAGAAATGTGTCCCATTGCACATTGCAAATCAACACTAACAAATATGATGTCACGACACTGAATGATTTCTAGAGCGAATACAGAGCAATTTGTTCAGCAGAGTGATATAAGCTTAATTATAATTGCATCATCCGTGACTTCTATGAATAATATTATGCAATTCATGTCATATAGGACGCAATACCAGCTTCAGATTACATCGTCATTATTTGGCCTAAAAAGCAAGTACTGTCGAAAGCAAGTTATATATTTATTCATATATCCAGTCCAAAAAGTATTTTAGTCATTTCTTGTTTAAGTCGAAACCCCATCCCTTTATAACTAACTATCCTCCGCCTTTCCCAAGTCAAGTGTCGTTTATATTGGCTGAGCATCATATCTCTAGCACTTGAGCGAATCGACATGTTTCGTTCTCAGTGACCCAGAATTAGTAGTAGTAAATTTTGACTACATTTATTTTGGGAGCAGTTTAACTATAAACCAGTGTAATTAATCAAGAAGGTAACTGAGTATACTTTGATTAATTACATTTACTCACGTCAAACATCAGTCCATTTCCGAAACCATAATATTGTGCTATATTTTAAGTGACTCTTATTCGGTCTGCATTCGCGAAATTACAAATCTACTCCTACCATTATTGTATACAGATCATTGAATCACTCGAGTGTATGATTTAAGAAAAGCCTTCCCCACTGTGCCCATGAATACAGTTACTAAACTAGATGCAAGAGTCTGGTCAATATACTGCTGGTGCATTGATATACATTGGCAAATATTTACTCTAATTTACTGTATTTAACGTAGTTATCTGTTTTTGTTTGCTAGTTCCCCGGTTCCTTATGTGTTCCCGGAGACATAGGTGGTTTTATAGTAGAGATTACTAATCTCACTGAGACTACTATTTGCCACCTTATGACTTCCGAATATATACTCATATTCAAGAAGGTAATCGTATAGAAATTATTTTACCATCACCACCCGGGACACCCGTTGATATTTATATATCACTAACAACAATTCCTAATAGTGTTTCTACCGTGGTTGAAATTTCAGCAACACCAGGACCAGCGGTTGTTGCTCCAGCGATTCCACAAATAGCATTAACGAACGTACATATGCTTTATGTTTTTGTATTTCGTGAACTGCGCTGTTCTCTTGGTGATTTCATCTCGCAACCGTTATTCCGCTTCTTTATTTGATCACGAGGAATGGTTATCACCACTCTTAACTAAGAATTACCCAAAAGAGCAGCTCAAAATCAAGATCTATGTTAGGACAATATGTCAGCTGGTCGGCAAATTTCGTATCCTCATCATCGCTGTCTGAATTTATTACTTGTATGAAAAGATGTATGTTATCATAAACACAAAACGCCTGAGACTGTTAAGTATCCATTGGATAGACACTGAATACTTCAAACTGAATTTCATACCCGCTGACTAATACTGTTGATACTGTATATATGAATAATTCTGTTCAGTTGCGGTGGCCTGCGTTGTTTAAGCGTCCGTCTCGGATGCGGAACCGAGTCGTCTCAAAGATTTACAATACTGGTACTAGCAGCTGACCCACTTAGCAGTGTTAAGTAGTTAGTGTTAGGACTAGTCGGCCTGGTGTGAGAATAAATTGATTGGCTGAGACATGGTATTTTTCTGTATCATCAAAATTATCTATATAGTCTCTGAATCCCACTAATATCATTGACTTCTGGCAGGTCTTTTACGATTGTACCTCGCAGGATCTAAAATAACATCACGAGTGTCCCCGTTTGAGGTTTCAATTTGTCCAATTTAAATTTTTTCAACTCAGCCTTCTCTGACTGTCTTGATGTCGACCTCGTAAATATAGTCTATATGGAGTTGTCTTTGTGGACATGCAATACATCATCGTACATACCAAGATTATTCATTTCCGGATCATAGGTCGTCAATGGTAAAAAGTCACTCGGAAACAATTTGGTTCGATAATTGTGTGCAAATTTGAACTGGAAAGTGGGCAATATATTGTTACTATCCGGTATGGTCAATCGATGCATTAATAATCTTGGACCGGATTCATTTTCAGGTGTAGCCAACACGTTATCATTTCGTGCATGCGGACGAACCAGGAAAGCTACCAAGCAGAATATTTTTGAAGAGGATTTGCAAGCTATTGCCTCAGACACATAACTCAAACCTAGGTCTATTTCAAAGATAATTCGTAATTTGACTGACAACTGCGTGATGTCCTTAAGCATAAGCAGTAATTCAGTCGGGTATTTATGTCGCTTCTTGTATAGCGGAAAAATCACACCTTCGGGTAACAATGCACACCCATACTATGTATCTTTGACCTGTAATGATGGCCGTGTGTTATAATTCGGATCTTTGCCACAGTTATTTCACACACGTCGACTCTGAAATGTTTTACATGAACAAACTAGGGTCGAGTTCTTTTAAGGTCTCAGGTTCCACGTATCCTTTGATTGAATTTTTAAGTCTTTGAATTTTCCTACCCGTTTGCTGTTCTTGATACTAGAAAGGTAGAATATTATTCGTAAAATAGCTGATATGAAATTCGTTTATGACACTTTGGTTCAGTCACGTTCAAGAACAAGTCATCGATTGTGATGTGCTTAAAAGTATATCTATATCCGTATATTACATTGTTTCTTTTATCGCTGTACTTTGGATTACACTAAACATAATAAAATTCAGACACGAAGAACAACTGTAACACAGATTCTACAACATAGATTCTCTTTGCCAACTTCAGTATGGAATTCCTTTTCTGGAGAACTATGAGCCCGCCATTAAATATTTTGCGTGCGTTGAGTTTTTCTTGCTCAATATCACGGGCAAAATCAAGTCGGATACTATCTCCCAAAGATTTTTTCCATCATAACCGTTATAGTAGCATGATGCATGGTGCAGCTGATGGGTAGATTAGGATCATAACCGTCTGCGTTCAGATTCTTCCCACAGCGATTCGGTGGCTTGCCATAGAATTCCCACGATGGGTATCAAAGTCTGGTCGGTATACGGTTCACAACTCCGCGTTGGTTATTGATAGAAACGCATTCCAGGCCTGCACACACGCATGGATAACAAGTCTTAAATACATCCGCAAACAAACAGTCAAGCGTCACACAGTTTTTGGCGTGAACGTAGTCGTTGGTTATTACTGGAACTCCTCAACAGGAATCAACTGAGTTGCAGTAAAATAGTCTCAGCTGTTCATGTAAAAGTATGGGTACACCTTTTTTTCTAATTATCAACTTTAACGTATTAGTTTTAGCGGTACCATATCGACTAAGTTTGAATGGATTTCTTTTGTCTGATGCAAGGTTACTCATTGGTTCATTGGATGCCTGTAATGTTAATGAGAAGTCACAATGTAGGAGGTTATGCAGCACAACATGAATTAGTATTTTGTTTGGATAAATTTGCAGCTGCAGATTGCATCCACTGTGATCAGCTTCTCGGTACAGACGATAGATGTAGGATTGCTGACTTTTCATTTGGTAGGGCAGAAAGTGCCATCATAGGAAAAGAATCGGGGTGGGGTGCGTGGATAACTCGCGTGTGTAATTGGTCCTAATATCTTCGTACGAGGAGAGTTGTCCATTTTCCTGGACATCGATCAATTTTAAAAATACTTCCACCGTATTATTGACTCTGGACAACATTGACGGTTCAGTTAACTCGTTGCATATGACTATAGTATAACCGAATACATATGGGACTTGTTCCACAACTTTAACTGCATTTCTTAAAACTCCACAAGTGTATACTAATGTTAAAACATCATAAGACCTTTCAATCTATAGACACATTATTTTTTGTGGCACCGGGTTTTCACTGATTCATCCACAGTTAAAGTTATGGTTCTTAAGCAACTGTTGTGTGCATAATATATGCAGGCAACGTCGACACGGAAATGTTTTATCTGGGCATGTGCGATGTCAGTTAATCAGCAGAAAATATTCCTTATCCACAGGTAGTGATGTTTTACCTATTCTCAGCTATGCATGCATTTTCATCCAGCTCTTTTACAGTCAAATACGGTTTTACTGTGACACCTCATAACGCAAGTAAATAAGCTTTCTTGAACATCTTTATTTTTTTATTTCACCGTCTTGCAAGCTTTGGTTAAGTTGTGGTGCTGGCAACGTTTAATTGGCAACAAGTAGGATTCATCTGGGTAAGTTGTTGCACAACTGGCTGGGGTTCATTTGTGAGCACGCTTACTGCTCTGTAATAGGATTTCACACTCTTACGTGCTTGGCTTCAATTGATTAACAGTAGGTATGCTGGTGTATAAGGGAAACCCATTGTCTAACTGCAAATTCCGTCAATGAATTGTTTCAAAATATTTACCGTGCCAGGTCCAGGGACTGTAATCATAACGATTATTTCAATTAGTACTCTTTTTCCTCGACAGTAATAATGTTGTCGGGTATTTCTACAAATCATACTTTTGGTAAATCTTCAATCGCACGCACATTTATGTGGTGTATTTAAATGAAACAGTGCTTTAATTTTTAAAGTTGAACGTACCCAAATGTTTGGGTAGTCTAGTTTCAGCATTTGAATATAGTCATTGAACAATTTCAAAAATGAATCTAATATTATCGATGATAATGTTCATCTGCAGAAACAGTCTACAATTTAAAGTATTATACACTGTCTATACTCAATTACTCAATTCTTAGCAGGCAAACAGAATCCAACATATTTATATCTGAAGCCGCTCAAAAGCATTTAGATAGGTAAAATAGATCATGCCGTAAGTTTCCTTTTCATGACCGTTTTTTAAAAAGTAATATTTGCATACGATATACTTGTGTCATAAATACTTTAATTTCGATATATTCTCCGATGATCCGTTGATACAGATCAGACAGCTTGTGATGTGTCGAATTTTGAAACGTGTTGAAACCCATGGTTGAATAAATTGAAGCAGAAAGGTCTGGTGGAAGTTCAGTGTTATTTACTCTTTTCATCTCAACATAAAGGGAATTACGTTTAACCCCCAGTTGTATCTGACCCGGTCAATTCCTGTGGTACAAGGGGCACACACAAAATCATTGAGTTTTCAAAGGACGCTAATTGTGAAATATTTTAGACCAGTGAAGCAGATGAAATCGACTAGACATTGGATTTGGAGGGAACATTTTAGAAACATTTATTTCTGATTGGCCTTGAAAACGTTAGGACGTACACCTTGAGAAACGATTTAAGAATTATCTCTTGGAAGACAGTTGGATTTTCTTGAGAGAAGATAACTTCAACTCCAGGACGCAATAATGAAGGAGTTGTCTCGCGAGATTATCACGAAGCCAGATAATTATCTTAGAGAGAACACAGACTAGGCTAGAACTGTTTGTTTGGAAAAGAAACGGCAGTAAGGTACACAATTTTAGTTTCAATTTTAATATCTTATTTCATTTGTTTCATTGTTTGCTGAAATGAAATATTATGATTAACGCATGTAATCGTGTATTCATTTCATAGGACTCTAGTGATATGTTAGTTCTATCAGTTAATTCTTTGATGTTTTAAAAATATCAATTCATTGAGAGAATTGACGGTATGCATTTAATTAAATATTCGATACGTAGAGAGCGTAGGGATTTCATTAATTCACCCTATTATACAAATATGTTACATTTCTTAGGATTTATGAATTAAATTTATGTGTAAGATGATATTTACCCTTTTGAGCAATGACGGGTAATATATATATATATATATATATATATATATATATATATATATATATATATATATATATATATATATATATATCTTTCTCTCTCTCATTCTCTCTCTCTCTCTCTCTCTCTCTCTCTCTCTCTATATATATATATATATATATATATATATATATATATATATATATATATATATATATATATATATATATATATATATATATATATATATATATATATATATATATATATATATATATATATATATATATATATATATATAGATTTAGTTGATATTACGCATAAATATTTGAGCGTTAACTGCGTTGAATAGCCAAATGTAAATGAGCTGTATTGTAGTGAATGCTGGCATATACGGCCACATCTGTCAGTAGGGACACGTGGGAATTAAGGACTCGCAGTAAATCCGAATGAACCTGAGTTAAAGTCATGTATATCAACTTAACGGTAAACATACCGTAATATAAAATCAGTATGGAATATTGAGTGAGGTCACGTGAGATTAGAATTATACAGTATATCCACCTAAGTCTGAGCACGAGAAATTTAGCGTATATTTACACGTGAATGTGTCGTGGCATTTGTCTAGCGTGATATATAATCTATATTTAAGGAGACAGCTTCATAGTTCGAGTTCAACCTTCATAGTTCGTACTCCGAACGAGAGAAGAGAGAAGGATGAATACGGAGGGAATTCTATAGTCAAAAAGGAAAACTGCATCTTCAGGATGTCAGAAAAGTTAGGGTTAAAGAGGAACACGCACGTAATTAGATGTGGAAAATAAGTCGTGTGTAGACAAGTGCCATGTGATGCTTTCAAATGCATACGATTGTGCTCAAAATCACCACTCAAGTACATGATAATATTTATATGCTGTATTGAATTTTGTCATTGACCATCAGTTGAACAGAAATTGAAATGGGCTATGCTTTAATTGAATACGTAATTTAGTAAATAGTTGTACGGGAATTGTTTGTCCCTGATTATATGTTCTTTGATTAAAATATATATTTTATTCATTGAAAATGGCCTTTTTATTACTTTCAATATTTTGCTCAGCTCTCTGTCAAGTTCCATCTATTCGTACACACTTGGCAATTACATCGCGGATGATCATTCCCTAGTTACGACGCCGAATTAAAAGGATGAGTGTTTTAGTGTTTTTAATTCCCCCTTATCACACAGCTCTACACGCTATGTCGATTATAATCTTCAGACTTGTATTCAATCTTTTAAATGGTGAAGTACGCAGAATAAAATGCAGGTATATCTATCCAAAGCTACTTTGTTTTCCACTCAAAAACTGTCAACAATTTCTACACTCAAACGTATGATCAGTAACTTTGAACTTGAGTCATCTAAAATGATTTTTATATTCGTTAATAACAAACCTAATTGGAACGCCCGTGCTAATCATTGATTTTATTCAGTAAACGGATTGCACTGAAAAACTTCTTTAAAGTCATATTTGTTAATCTTAATTAAAATAGCTATAGTTTTTAAATCTCAGATTACATGTGCATCAATTAGAACAACCACTCTATCCAATGAGATTGCTGCATTATAAAACTAGCTGACCGAATAGTTCTGAAAATAAATATTTTCACACCAGCGTCTGAAATATTTTCGATATTAAACTTGGTAATCATTTTGCAAACGTGTTACATGCTATAATATTGCATGATATACAAAATGATAAATGGACTTGTGTCTGAGTATCCATCTTACCTCACCTGAACGATACTTAATTACCTTCGCTCTTTTCTTTCTAAACAGCGTCATGCAATTCCACAATCATGCTCTCCTTATTTCGATAAATATCTCGCGGTATCTAATAAGGTTAAGTTCTTGCATAAATACTATCTTTTGTCTGCCCACTAGCGATAGCCATATTTATATTCCAATTTTATTTAATGCACATAATTTGATCTTCCATTATGTTTCAGATTAATTAAAAAAATAATCCCCTATGATTATGGATGTCATTTCATTCATCGGTTTAAGAAGGATTAATAGTATCTATAAACTTATGCCATTTTTGCTATTTTGGAGTACCATACTGGAACTTGGCGTCATTGGTAAAAAGATATACTCTTAAAATGACATTATTATTATTATTATTATTATTATTATTATTATTATTATTATTATTATTATTATTATTATTATTATTATTATTATTATTATTATAAAATTTTAAGAGTAAAAATAATTATAACGTTAGATTGAACGATTTTGCGTAACTAATTCGGTCGACGTAAAACGATATAGATCTAGAGATAGTTATAGATATAGTTTGTTTTGAATGATGGGGATACGCATTCGAATACCTGCATGAGGTACATAAAATTAAGGCTGCGTCTATGTAAACCTGGGAGGAGTTAGCTGCACTTGTGGCTTCACTTTCTTTTGACTTTGTGTTGTAGATGCTGTCGTTTTGTATATATTGTTTGAAGTAGTTTGCTGTGTCGAAGGCAGCTTGGACAAAATTCACTGTTCTTATGGTGGGTATGTTATGTTGTAGATGTGTAGATTAACCATACTGCTGCAGGTTTTCTTGGGTGTGGATTGCTGTTCGTCGAATTGATAGACTTCGTTATTATTTTAGGGGAGATATCGTTTTGTTGGTACGTTTACGATGTTCTTGATTTTTGTTTTTATGGAATTTGTTTTCTAGGACCAAGAAAATACACAGAAATTGTCGATTGTGTACATATGTCATTTGCTAGGACGTTTGTTATTGCTGTTGTTTTGTAGATTGTATGGTTTCATCCAAAGTAATGGAAAGTAAGTTGAGTTTTGTTGTTATTTAGGGACGGAATTTACGCCAGTTAATTTTGGTATGCAAAATCATTTCACACTAGTGTTAAAATTATTTATTAATATCTGTATATTAACCACAACATGTACACTTACGTGAACAAGGGGATACATTTTTGTAATGGCCTGGGGTATAGCAGACGTTGGCTTATCCTATATACGGCAATGTAAATTCTACTATGTGCTTTTTGTTTTAAAAATTGTCTGGATTAGTTCAGATTAGAAACTATTTCCTTACAAAATCAGGGACAAATACTATTCTCATATTCCCAGAAAGATATCTCACGTCACCGACAAATCTCATGGCACAAACGAAAACATTTTATGGTAAACACGTATTAACAGAAGACATGACTTTTGATAAAGAATGTGGTGTAAGATTCAGCATCGATGCGACTTCGCATGTTTGCACTGGTCCAAGGTGATTGTAAGAAATGAAAGTTGTCGAACTTTAAATAACCTGTCTCAAAATTCCATTCCTCTTCTTGAATGCGAGTCGCTACAACTTTTTTTAAAAAAGTTTTCTCATTATGTATTTATAATTTCTTAAGTTATTTGTTTTACCCATAACATTAGTAATATGACGTTGAAGAATTTGGGGAAAATTTACAGTAGTGGTGAATACGTGTGACGTAAAAAATTCACGGATTTCAGATGACGCTTTTGATTGCCAACTATACGCTGGGAAAGATTGGATCTATTTGTTTGGGCACTACGAAATGTCTCTATCTAGCCACTTAGAGAACGTTTACCAGTTAGGAGCTATTTAAGACGCTTACAATTAATCTGAAGGATGGTCCATTCTGTGGCTTAAGTTAGTTTGGTCTTTTGTAAATTGGAGCATTACAATAATAATATGGGTCCTCTCTGATATGTTAACGGGTAAGATTTTCCAAAGCCTACTGTTACTGAAAAAAATCATTCTAAAGGCCCCGACTGTGGGTCATTGACTAATTTTTATACTGTGTATTCCTAATATTAAAGACACACTCTTTACTTTCAGATCTATTATTTATGTCAGTGATTGAAACATTCAATAATACCATCATACGAGCATAATGTTTCTTTGATTTTGTTTTGAAAACAACTGTATACCGCTATCATAATCCGATCCACCATCACCTAATAAATTATCATGCTCCTGTTACAGAAGCTGACATGAAACATTGTATTATATGGGCGTTTGGTACACATTTAGATTTGTCTCGTTTAATAGCGGAAGGTCAGAGTTACGCTCGAACTAGTCTATGATTCGGATATGAAATTTGAGGAGATATTAGAACCCAGATCAAATTAAATTGTACTGTATGTATGTTAAATTGTACTGTATGTATGTATGTATGTATGTATGTATGTATGTATGTATGTATGTATGTATGTATGTATATATATATATATATATGTATATATATATATATATATATATATATATATATATATATATATATAATTTAAATCAGACAATACTATCATACAGGCTAGAGAAATTAAATTCGTACTCTACAGAGTTTCGAACCCAGGTCTGCGAGTAAATGGCAAACATCGCCTTGCCTGCACACACCAGCCCATATACAGTCACGACTAAGCACGCATCACCAAAAATGATGGCACTGAATCGGTGTTATATAAGCTCGCATGACGATCTAGTAAATAATTCTCATATATATGCACAGATGTCCCAGATTCCCCAGATTCCTATGAAAGAAATCAAGGTATATAGGATTTTTGTATTACAAAGAATTAAAATTATATACAAGACAGAACAGACATTGCTGTTCCTGGATGGATTATGTAGTAGAATCTTTATATATATATATATATATATATATATATATATATATATATATATATATATATATATATATATATATATATATATATATATATATATATATATATATATATATATATATATATATATATATATATATATATATGTGTGTGTGTGTGTGTGTGTGTATCAGCTCGTTCAAAGTAACACAAAGAAAGAGTGAAGACAACTAGCTTTGTAAATTTTACACACTTAACGATTTACGAAGAAGGCACAAAAATTTGTTCTGAAGTTGTGAAAACACATAAGTTCTGTGAGTAAAGAGCTCTAAATTAGCGGATGATGATGACATCAGAAGAAGGCTAACACATAAAGTCCAGAATTTTCACTGTGAAACACAAATTGTATTTTTTTTCCAATTTTAGAAATAAGTTTAGAAAATGTCTTTGTCCAAAGCAGGTGGTGTTGTTCTCCAGGGAAAATAATTAATTAGAAAGTAGATGAAATACAGCTACCGCTACTAACAATACACATGTTGGTCCTGATACGTATGAAAGAATAACTCTTTCCAACACAAAATACCTTTAAAAGAATTAAAAGTCTATAAGATGTTAGAGACTCTCAACTATGACTATTACGACTGCGACTAAATGTTTCTTACAGATAACCGAACATTTAAAACAAGCTAATACATTTTTTTCAGGTACACATGCAAGAAGGATACGAAATCATACACGGGTATTGCAAAAACGTAAACAAGCCATGGTCACAGCCATTCATTTATATAGTTTATCCACACTGTTTACTTGTTAACGACAAAGCCATCATGCTAAATTGTGCTTACACGAGTCACATTTACGTTTTAAACAAACATGATGTTTCTAATATAATCATTATCATAACAATAATTATATTTAATGATAAAAAATGAAATAAAATTAAAATAGAAATAAAACAGAAAAATTCAAATCTTAACACTCATGTAATTTATCTACAAGGTCGTAACAATATAAGTATTCGTTATGATTGTTCCTGGAAATGTTGTGAAATTTAATTAAACAATATTATGTGTTAGTATATAAAATTATGGATGTAAGACCTCGAATTGTTTTTAATTGATAGGATGAAGGAAAGAAAAGCAATTGCTTAAACACAATTACAATTTCAAAGACACAAATATTAGAAGGAAAAATTAAACATTACTTTACGAAAATACTACACAATCGCTAGCACAACATATTGCAAGAAAAAAACCAGATGGAGATTGATAGAAAAAACCAGATTAGTTAATATAGCAATTAAACGAAAACAAAAACCAAATATTGTTACAAGGAGAATATGTTCTTTTGGATGAAAAAGATAATTTTTGCCTGATCTTACTCCTTCAAGGAGGCCAGATATTTTTCCACATACAAATCAATTTGATATAGATATATTAAACAAAATTTACCAAAGTTAAACAATTGTATATGATATGCATACGACAGAATTAAATAATTTTAAACGTTGAGTAAATGCAACAAAAAATATTATTGCAGAAAATTTGTATGTAAGACATGAACAGACAGCAGAAAAGGGATAAATTATATATATATATATATATATATATATATATATATATATATATATATATATATATATATATATATATATATATATATATATAACGACAAAATCATTAGATAAATATTAAATTAAAGCAGTTAAAAATTTTAGAGCATGCAGGCTATGAATGACAGAAAACAATCTGCTCTAAAACAGCTTGAACAATTTGTGTCAATTATATAAAAAAAATTAAGGGTAGGGTATGTTTTATGCCAGTTTGATGCCAGTGCATATTTTACAACCTCGTCAAGCATCATGAATGATGTTCTTCGCTTCAATATCAATTGTTCCCCAAGGATAATGAACGCTATTAAGTGTGATATGTGTTTGTTTAAATTTGCATTATCTAATATGTTATTGTTTCCTTTCGATTTATTATACCTCGATGCACTCTGAAATGCTACAAACAATTGTTTTGGCAATTGTTTAGATGAACGATCCCCAAAACACTGAAAGTTAATAGCTTAATTTTTTTGACTACCACAACACGTTATAATTAAAATTACATACGTGTAAAACAAACTATTCAAATATCTTTTTAAATGCATGTTGATAGTATCAAGTATATTTATTTATGTGTGTATTATTACACAAAAAGATGAAAAGCCAATACAATATATCAGAAATTTTAAACAACTATAGCCATTTCCACGGTCGTCAAATAATAAAATATAAAGAATACAATATAATATGTTATTCAGTGTGTGAAGGAAACAAACTAATACCAATGATGAGATTATTACATATATGATTACACAGAAGTATTATCAATGGTATTTATTCAAAATGCGGTAGATAGAAAGCCCAAATTTTCTCCATCAGAAATCAATGCAAGCGATCAAAACACAACAAGCAATTAATTTCATATGCAAATGCACTATTACACAATAACACAATGCAGTCATATTATTAGAGGTAATCAAAACAAACTGTCGCATATGATATTCATGCAGTGGCATTATCACTTCACTATAAAACTTGAATTACTAACATGCATTTTCATGAAAGAAGTGAAAAACAAACCAGAACCAGAAACAAATATATGTTTAACAAGGTTAAGAGTATTGTAGGAAAACATTTTTACAAGGGTTGTATGACAATACCATTGAACAGTATCACCCTTTTACTGAGGGAAAGGGTATAGTTGATGAACATTGGAACACTAATTACAAGTGTAATGTGGAAGTATTTTACACATAACATAAATTGAATTGCCAAAAAGATCAGTATAATAAAAGAAGATACTCTAAAATTAAAATGGTACAAGCAACACAATAAATAGGCCGTGAATCTTTCTGGTGCTTATGGTTTTAAAAGGAATAATGCTAAAATACCAAAGAGGTAATACATTCAGAATATTAAGTAAAGATGCATATTTGAGAACAGATATATTCCACATTTAATAGAAGAAAGTTTGGAAATAATTATTAACATAATTACTAACCAGGCTGTGTCTGAAATAAACTTTTAAATGATAGTACATTGTGAGAACATGAATTAAAGCAGCAAACCAAATGGATAGTTTGAATTATTAGAAGGAAACTGGTTGTACTATACGACTAAATTAATAAATGCGTGTCTTTCAGTTTCTAAACATTCCAATTTATTGTTTTTTGTAGTGTGCATAATGCCATCTCACAAATTTAGCATCGTTTAAAAAAGTATTTTAAACAAAGGTAGGGATAAGATTTTCTTTCATGGCGCATATTACTTATGTATCTTTCAAATTAATTACATGGCCAGCTTTTAACCTATCAACAACTATTCCTCTGAGTAAAAAGGTATACATGAAAATGATGTTGCTTCAAATCCACTGTCTTAAATCATTCCAAAACTATTTTAAGGTTGCACAGTCTCAAAAAGATGAATTCTACTTTTATGTAAATCCTTGCACAAAAAGTATTATTATTTTTTGCTATTACAATTTTTATAGGAATGTGTTTGTTGCAAGAACTATATGAATTAATTTATAATGAATCCAAATAAGTTTAAAATATTTTGTAATTTTGTATGTTATAGTAAAATTCCTTGATTTGGTAGATTAATTTGCGCATTCTATTTAATTTGTTTTGGATTCTAATAGTTCTGTGTATTTAAAAGAAGATGCTATAAATATTTCTGCAATTTTTTTTAGTCTCAAGGAAAAGCAAGGTCTTTTTCAAATCCAATATTTTTCCAAAATATCTGGTTGAGATTATATATATATATATATATATATATATATATATATATATATATATATATATATATATATATATATATATATATATATATATATATATATATATATATATATATATATATATATATATATATATATAATAGAGTCAAATACGATTTCACGGTATTAAGGGCCAATTCATATTGCGGAAAGTTAGTACTAACATTATATATTACATTCACATTTTGCTATGAAAAAAAATTGTCCATTACTCTCGACAATATTGTTTATAAATTGTATAAATTTTTAAAACCCCAAAAGTCTATGGAATCAATCATTTTTAAGTATATGATATACGAAAGATAAAAATCCTTGCAAAATATATTACCGACATCATCTAAGTTCCTTTCTATATTCTTGGTACTAAAGTTGTTAAATTCCTTCAAACATTAAAGGAGTTTAACTATGTTAAAGTTAGTTTAATCCATTTTGTATTTCTGGTGCGTATCCTTCTGACCGAGGGTATTTTGTAAGAACAAATGAAATTTTTAAAAGTCTTTTTCGTGTCTATTCAAGTTTTCCATTTCGTTTGGTAGTGGTAGTGTATTATATTTTACGATACGTTTCGCATATTTGCTGGGATAGTTTTGGTTTTTTAAGTTGAAAAAATATTTCTTCATTTTCTCACCTCGTCAGTCCATTTAACTATAGACCTGATTAAATTCTTGTAATTCATTTTGTTTTTCATCTATTAAATTAGCATTAATTATTTCATTATCATTTGATAAATTATCAAAATCTCTTTCTCTCTTGCATCTCTTTGCATTTACATGAAAAAAAGATAGTAAAAATTTGCTCTAATCTCCATCGATAAAAAGTTTCCCAGAAATCAGAAAAAGATCAAGGCTTGTTCTTTTGTTTCTACCCGCCCAAGTGTATATTCTCTTTTCACAATGATTTTCTCTCTAGATATCAACAATCTCAAATTTCATTTTTTTTATCTCCATCAGTTTATTTGGTGCTCTTTTGTTGCTCAGTCTGACATAATTATATGCATTTTGTTCTTGATTCATAACTAGTTTAAAATTACCTTCTATGACTCGGAGGGGATAGAACCCGCGACCTTTCTCATCTGAGGCGGATGCTCTAGCCACTAGGACACCGGAGAAGTCCAAATAAAGATGTATAAAGATAATGACTGCAAGCAGGATAGAAGAAGACATACAATTTAACAAATCAATTTCATTATGTTTTAGGTGTACCAATTTAATGTAAATTTATTTGAAAATAAATTATTTGTCTTAAATAAAGTAATTGTTTAAAATAAATAAATTGTCTAAAATCAATTATTGACACAAAAATAATATTTTCTTAACTCTCTTCCTTCTGCTATCATTAAGAAACTTATTTGTTATATTCTCCTATTATTTCGTATCTCTTTCTACCTCTATGTATGTATGTATGTATGTATGTATGTATGTATGTATGTATGTATGTATGTATGTATGTATGTATGTATGTATGTATGTATGTATGTATGTATGTATGTATGTATGTATGTATGTATGTATGTATGTATGTGTGTGTGTGTGTGTGTGTGTGTGTGTGTGTATGTATGTATGTATGTATGTATGTATGTATGTATGTATGTATGTATGTATGTATGTATGTATGTATGTATGTATGTATGTATGTATGTATGTATGTATGTATGTATGTATGTATGTATGTGTGTGTGTGTGTGTGTGTGTGTGTGTGTGTGTGTATGTATGTATGTATGTATGTATGTATGTATGTATGTATGTATGTATGTATGTATGTATGTATGTATGTATGTATGTATGTATGTATGTATGTATGTATGTATGTATGTATGTATGTATGTATGTATGTATGTATGTATGTATGTATGGACGGACGGACGGACGGATGGATGGATGTGTGCGTTCATTTGTGGGCGTGCATTCATGCTTGCATATATTTACCTAAAATACTATTATGATTTCATTATTCTTGATTTTATATAAAACTGTGTGGAAGAAAGTGTGAAAAGTAAAATCAGTGTTACCCAACTGGAATAAGGTTTTTCATATAGAATTTTTGAAAAGAAATAACATATTGTAGCAATATATCATTGTAATTCAAACATCGTTAAACTGCTGTGAAAGTTACTGTGCAGGTGAGCATGGTGTATACACATTGTTAGATATATCGTTTCCTCACTTTTATGGTATTATAGTTAACTCGTGCGTCGTTAATTCTTGCATAAAAGACGCCGTCGTTATCAATAGGTTTTAATCGCAGAAACGATTTTTGTATGTAGCAACCACAACAATTATAAGCTTAATGGGAATGCCAAATAATAAAGATGTTAACGTTGCAAATGATGGGATACATTTGCTGTTCTCTCTCAAATTTTAAGAGAACACCAGGCGAGTGAGAAGGTTGTGGGATATTGTCCTTTCTGTAATCCTTTCTTCTTGAAGACCATTTGAGCTTCTGGCCGGAAGTGTAAATACGCTAACCCACAATGTACCGAAATAATATATCATAAATATAATTATTAATTATATTTAATTCAATTTGAGATAGTGAACAAGCACATAAAATGGGTTGACAGAGATAAAAAGTGAGGATAGTCAAGAGATCAATGTCAAAGAAAAGAAAGAGTCATATATGAGTCTTTCCGAATCAAACTGTGACGCATTTACATATTCATCCGAAACTAAAGATACAAATAACACACTGAGAAAGTTAAAGGAGATCCGAAGACAAGACAAACTTGACCTGTAGGTTCTGGGTAAAGGAAGCAAGAAACTTTTGAACAAATACATGACAAATACAATGAAGTATACGGATACCATTAAGACTCATATGAGCTTTATTATGAATCTGGTGTTACAAATCAATGAAGTAGATTAAGTAACAATAAGAGCAAATCTCAGCAATTATAGTAAATTCAAACATCCTAAAAATTCTATCACAAGTCCTAACATATGAAGTTCAAATTGAATTCTGGTTTTGTTCTAAATGTGGCAATGTGTTATCAGCCTTTTCATGGAAGACAATAATATTATAAAAAAAATGTCTTCGACTGAAGTCAATATAATTCCAAATTAATGTTTTAGTCTAGAAATATTATTGGGTCATTTGTAGTTCCAGTGAATTTTCTCTAAATAGCTAAATCCACCCCAATTAAAAACTGAACACAGCAAAAATACTTCGGATTTTAAGCGGAAAGGATATTACCTTAAGTAAACATGTTTTATATAGCCTTCCAATTGACCTATTTTAATTTTGTGGAAATAATATTTAAAATTCATTTCTTTTCTCTAACATTTTAACGTCATAATAAATACTTTTTTCTTTAACTCATTCTGAGGTAAACACGTTTACAATAAGTAATGATATCGATATTTAAAACAATCATTAAGGTCTAGAATCAATGTAACATGTTGCTTATAAAATAAAAGTCCCTAGTCATGTAAACCATTAACTTGATTTCTGACTAAGGTCAGTTACAAATACAAATATACATGACATAAAATTATCGATGAAAGCAAATACACGATACAAATTCTATATACATAAAATTAGGACTTCTTGCCTATAATCTGCTCAGCTAGAAAACATTATCTTCAAACTTGATTGCACCTTTTGGACGAATAAATAAAACAGAAGGAATTCTGGCAACAAAAGGAATATGATGCATGAAAATCAGTCTTTGAATAGGTGAAAGTTGATTGGATGAGAATTTCCTTACTATAATGAGAGGTCATAAATTGCTTGCATATGAGACACAGTGACATAGTTAGAAATTTGCACATACTCCAGTCTACTGAATGAATGAAGATAAAATGAAAACGTTTAAACACCAAAGATTTATAAGGCACATTATAAAAGCTTTTAAAAAAGAGTTTACCAAGTAAACAACAGATTAATTATAAATTGGCAAATAATTCTAAAACATAAATTTCTTTAGTATGATGAACGACAATTATTGAAGCCAGTAGCTTGACAGTAGTTTTATATTTTAGTTATTGTTCTAGATTACAGCCTTATACGCGCAACCATAGCTTTGTACTCATAACACATGAACAATTGATTTAGGTACTCCTACAAGAGCGAAGACATATGGGATAGATGACATTAAACTAGATCAGTAATCAACGAAACTGCTGATGTCATCATTATACACGCGGGTGCGAGGAGAGTACATACATGATACTCGTGTGGAAAATAAAGCAATCATTATTATTCGAATTGCCTTGCAAACGGCGAGTATTGCTCCAATACAAGTATATACAAAAAATGCTTTATTTATATTATTGCTTGCGTGGTAAACAAAAGGATCCAGTACAGCATTATCTGTATAACGACATGTTATCTCGTCAGTTCTTCCTCCATTTATTGTTCAATATCACCTAATAGGTCTTTTGTCGAACATTTGCCTCCTTTATACCATCGCTGTTCCAAACAAAATTGTTTGGTGCTTGTAGTAATGTGTATTGATGAGACAATTGTAAGTGTTAGAAGCTTCTGTAATGGTATCAAAATAGTTTCGTCGTTAACTGTTAATTATTTTTAATCCAGCTCTGATAATTTGTCTGACACCAATTGAAGCCGTCTTCTATTATTTATTGATTATCAAGTATTGGCCTTAGATATTTTCTGTCGCTATAACATGTTTTCGTTGACTTAATGCATTAATTTCTGGGATATAGATTTTTCTTGTCGATACAAGTTGTTTTTATGTTCTTTATACGTTCAATTATATGCTGCTAATATCTCTTGACGATATTTTCTATTTTTATGGACTTCCACGCATCAATTATAGGCTTTAACTCTTTTGTTGTCGTTGCCAGATGTTTCTGCAGCTGGACGATGTTTAAGAGAAGTCAATATCTGATATAATTTGGTTGAATTGGTTCCATTCATTTCTTGGATTTCTTTTGCATAAATGGAACCATACAGACGTTATATGTTGGGAATAATCTGCGGATTAAGGTCTGCTAGTTTTCTCGGTATTTACGTTTTTTATTTTAAAAGAAAATCTTATTTGCTACGACAGTGTTGAATAAAATTGTCTTTATCTTTCACAGCCATGGATTAAATAATCAACAGTTTTAAGTGGCAATGCAAGTCGTACAAGTTACAATACAATTGATAATTGTGGGTTAGCACGTATATTACTCAAAGCGTTTCAGGATATATCATTAAATCCAGGTTGAAGAAGACCGTTTCCTGTGTGCATGAAATCATGAATGCAAGTTCACCACGAATACTGACACTTCAAAATAATTTGCCATAGCGAATAAATTAACATTGGCGAGTGAACGGGTTAATAAAGAGACCGCAAACGAAGACCTTCAGCGATGTCTGCTCTCGATGCCAAGTGGATAATTTTCTTTTAAAAACATTCTCCAATTGAATTTTTCGGAGCTACCCATGACGCAGTTCCGTTGGCTCCTTCAGCAACATCTTCGAAACCGCGGTATCTTTATTTCTAACAACGCTGTACTGGCTGCGAGGAATGGAAATTTTCAAACACAGTGGTTAAAGGTGGTAACATCGGTCGCCGACAAAGTAGTTGGGTAGTCCCGGATAACCACTTTCAGGAATGTATCAAATGAACTCAGGTTTAGTTTTTCATTGTGGCTAGGATCTTTCCGAATTGACGTCTGAACAGCGTCACACTATTATGCAGACTTGATATTTTATGAAACGTTACAAATTCATTTACAAAATTCAGAACATTCTATGAATTTTCAACTAGCATGTTAATGACCCTCATTGAGCTACTCAAGCCCTGCAAAAACACCATTTTGTGGGAGAGAATCACGTCAACGCATGTATACTCATTGTTAGTGGGTTCTCCTACATATGATTTGATGAAAATATCTACCACGGACTGCTTAATTAAGTCAAGATGCTCAAGGTTACGGTAATATATCAGGTACAATGTGGGAAAGTTTTTCTAAGAAATCAGTAAGCCTGTTTCAATTTTTTGGTCTCGGACAAGGTATTCCAAAAGTCTGTTATAAACACGGAAAACATGAATGTGCCTAAAATCAATCAAAGTGTCTTAGATAGGTACTTGGTGACCGTTCAGCCTCACCGATATCTCAATTACTGCTAGTGGCAAAAATAACACCCAGCTTACCTTTTAGGTGTTTATTATATTCTAGAGAAGTTGAAATTTGATCAACTCGTACTGTTGTGCTCTAATACCCTTCTGGGTACGTATTTTCCATGAGCATTCTCCTTGCAAAGTGCTGTGTGTTGAGTCAGAAGTTATTGATACTTATATCCTTACGAACGTCTCTGTAGTATCAAAATATGTGTGAGGGTAGTGCCATTCTGGAAAACAACACGTTGTTGTCAGACGACCTCAGCCAAGTGATGCTCAATAAATGTAGAGCCTGTTTTCTCATCATGTGTACCTGGTATACCACTGGGTTGAGGGTAAAGAATGCAGCCTACGTGAGGAGACTAAAGATATACAGTATATAATCTGCATGTTCGTTTTTATGTTTGATAAACACCATAGACGGGTCAGCATATCTTGCTTAATAGTCACTGCAATATTAACATTTTAAAAGCATATTTCGATTCCTGAGATAACTTGAGATGCTATACAACGTTAACATGCCCTTATTAACAAATGTGACTTTTATTCCTGGGCCAAATGCAACAATATTTCCCCTGCTTGCAAACATTTATTGAACTTACAAGAAAACCTTGCACAAACCAAAAACACAGATATATGTCCTAAAGCAGAAATTGTATCCACCCTTCCTGGTTAGGCACCCTAGCATCGTACACGTAATTATTCGTAATGTTGAACGATGCTATCTCCTAATACAGGCGCGTCCATATAAAATAAATTGTTGAATCGGTTAAACGTTGCTGAACAGATTCATTGATGATTTTCCTGACTGGGGATGCCATTGATGGTAATTTAATCAACTTTAGAAGTTATCGAGCCACTAAGCGTTGTAGAGGATCTCGAATAGAAATCACCATTTGCTATTCTAGATCTATCAATCAATCATCAGCAATGTCTTTGATCCAATCAACAAGTTGTATACAAGGCCGCGAGCACCTTTGATGCGCCTGAAACAATCTCTGGACAAGTCAGTCATCAGGTGCCCGGTCTGATCCACAAGTGTGAAATGTAGTTGTACTCCTTACAGATGTAATCGATGTCAGATTATCAGGCGCCTTTGGCAGATATAGCTCCAAAATATATAACTTTGCAACACTTGCGTTGTTTATCACAAAGCTTCATTACTACCACTAACGGCGTCAACGTTCACAGTAGCCTAAATTGTGGTGGTGATCATGGCAATGTCTAGCGTAATATTTGAAACTGCTGCCATCGCGTTCTGTATGGAAAAATTGATCGTTTTGTGAATCTCTTTTTTATCATCTGGTCAACGTAGAATTAGCAACCGCTGTGTAATATGAACCGCAAACTATCGTGTGGGCAGGTGTGTCTATAAACATTTTTGAGCAATTGCCAGTCACCAGCGTGATAATCCAAAGGATCCCATAAATTGTTAAAGTTCAACAACCAGCTTATCTGCGGAAAAAGCCCGCATACGGTTGATATATTAAATTAGGCAAACTACTGTAAACACGCAAAGATGCTAATGCGATGTCCGGTATGCATGATTGCATTGCATTGATTGCTGTCGAAAAGACTAAAAAAATTTATGTTTCTTTTTTGATGATACCGTTATCTTAGAGGTAATTTTTGGGGCTGTTTTGCAACGAAAAACTACATCGAAACGTTGATTTGATATAGCACATAAAGTGCGTCTGAGCTCATCATAGGTGTACGAACGTCGTTCGCCTTATACACCAATGATAGCCTCTTACGAAACCACGCTTTATAAGGGAAATGATCCAGCCTCCATGATGCTGTTCGTAAGCAACAGATGGTAAATAGATGCAGCATCACTATAAACTTAATTGCGTTTTAGCCGTCGCCATACATAATCTTAGTGTTCCATAATTATCCATGAGTTCGTGACCTATGGTTGAGCATTCATCGATACATTCGCCAACGTATTCAATTCTTCCAGTACCGGTCTCCCTAGGAGTGAACTCTTCCACATCGATATTCTTTTTATCTTTGGTCTTCACCATCAAATTTATTCAAAATTTCCCTGTTGATACACTCTCATTAAACATCTTCTGATATGCCCAATTAGCCCAAATGTCAGATATTCGTTTTAGGTCGAATCTTCTAACCTAGCTTTACATAGTCTATCCAATTATAAGATCCATTTCAATTTCCTGGATCCTGAACTGGTTAAATATTCCAGCCCGTGGTATCCTTGACTCGCTCTTAGGTGCGCCGTTGTCTCTACCTCATATTCTTGTCGACAGTCTTCACTTCTTTGTTGACAAATCACGAAGGCAACTGTCCAAAGGCTTGAGCTGTTCTGGCAACCGCATTCACTATCGAAATGCAGCAAAGTTATATCTAACGCATTCACTTACAGCTCTATAACTGGAAAGAAGTTTCATTTAGTGCTTGTCAGTTTTATCGTTTCGGTCAGCATACTCAGCTATGATAAACCTTGCATTGATTTATTATATAGATCAAATAAATCTGATTAAACCAAACCAATACGTGCGTGGTACACTAGAAACGAAACAGTATAGCTCCTGAGTTATCTCCCCGAACATGTTTTGAAACTCATCCCACTGGTGGTCAGAAGCTCACCGGGTTCAATTACTGCTTCATATACCACTGCGAATCTATATCAAAAATTATTATTAACATTTTAAACTTGACTTGTGTGCATATCATTTTGTGGTATAGAGCACTTCTAATCTTTTGTCGGTCAGGGAACAGTATTCTTGTGGGGTTGTCCTGGTGCTCAAGTATTGCATCGTCCTGCACTTGAATCAAAGTCGCCAATACAAGAAGTTTGACCAATTGTGAAAAAGAAATCAAGTCAACGATGACAGAAATGCTTCGCAGTAACGACTGAAATGCTGTAGTAACACAGTTGATTGTTTGCTTAGATGCATATTATGTATGTGAATTACGCAGTACTTTTTAGTTTCACAACAATTCGAGGGTGCCGATGTTTCTTTCTTTGCTTATGGATGTAGTTACAGCCACGAACTGTTCAATAAACAGATAATGACCTCTGTGGGTAATTAATTTTAAATCAGATTTCCTGTTTGATTTAAAAGCATCGCATGCCATGCTAGGCGAGTATAGATAATTACGTGGTAAAAGCTTGTTCACACATATTAATACAAAATACAGATCACAAAAGACAATAATGTTTTGTCAACCAAATACAAATAGGGCTTTTAATGTTCATAGTTGTTTGTGGACACATCTACGGGAAACAGAGAATGGAATGCCTATATCAGTAGCAAATGAGTCTCTATAAACTTGTCCCATCCTCTGAGTTATTGGCAGAGATACGTTCCTTTTCTACGTGCCAACTTCAACTAGTAAAGCTTTTTTTGTACCATATCTACCGATGATTGTAAAATAGCCATTGCCATGGTTACTGACTAGTTTGTCCAGGTTGGAATCATACGACTGTAAAGGATGAATCAACTGCAGCTGAGTGAGCATAATCGTGATGTAGTTTTCCGTGTTGATTGGGATTTTGTTTGTTGGCGCCTTTTATGCAGTATTGATTCCTTGCGTTACAAAGTGCCCATCATACGCAGAGGCGAGAAAGCACCACATGGAAGTTTAATTTTGCATGGTTTAATTTGTTACTGTTGACTTTAAGCACTGGGTTGCCACTACTTTATACAATAGTTAGAGGCTACAAGCTCGAGAGCATAAAACTGTTTTCTAATGTATTGCAACGTACTTCGAGCGATTTAAGGAACACCGCAACCGAGTCCTGCCATAATGAAACAATGGGTGACTTTGTTTGCCCATCGCATGTGACTACAATAAATAAAATAAAATATATAATAAAAGCCCGATAATACCTATTCACTGACTTTCGATGTATTAGTCTGAATAGTTGTAGTTTGCGTAGATCATATACGGTACTTTCATTTTTTGAAAATGTTTATGACACGATTTGGTATGATGGTACGCTGCAGTTTTTCACTGATCCGTGGCAAAACAGTTATACTCAAGACGTAACTGTTAAGTACTACAAACATGCATGCAATGTCTGCATGGTAATTTATTGCATTGTACTTATATATCTCTACATGGTTAATGAAAAGTTTTTAATCTACTCCTGGGTGCTAGCACTGTGCAGTAATAACAAATCAAGGTTTAATTGCATGTATGTTTATGTCCATAGAGAAATAGATTGCATGACTTTATTCTAAGCAAACACATAAAGAGCGATGATACACTTGCTGATATCGGTAATAGGTGAGGGGAAATTTGAAGAACCAAACTTAAAATATATCCTGATGCAATTTATATTTACGTATGTTTACTCTCATGATACAACACAGACAAAAGCACTAATTAAAAACGTCAATCGTCATCACCTTTAAAATTTTCCTATAGCAAGCCGGGGAACGTATAAAGGCATCCAAAACTAACTCAACACACGAACAGGTGTTATGATTCTAGGTTTTTTAAATTTGTAATAAAAACGTCAAAACCAACAATTTAGATGAAATTAAGAAAAAAATTATTTTCATACAATATTAAATTGAAAATTACAACGACACACATTATTATGCATTAAATCCTTAATAATCATAAATGTTTTATCACAGGTCCAAAAACGTTAAAATGATCCAAATGAATTCCATCATGTTCGAGTTTCTTGATGTACTACAAAGATACAATCCAGAATATCTCTGAGTTTACATTTATTTCAAAGTAATGTGTTTCAAAAAATTATAAGTTCAGTTAACATATTCCAGTAAGCAAATTACATAATAATTTCTCTAGAATTATTTCTGAAGACAGTTGTTAATGATCATCCCACAAACTTAAAAAAGAAATGAAGCATTTATTTATCAAATCCATATTTGTACACATTTATATTTGGCTTACAACATAATATTATTATACGGTTCTAAACGGATGAAAACTAGCCATACTGTAATTTAAAGAAGACTATCCCTGAACTGTGTCAAGAATGTACTAACCTCAAACATCGTGTTAATATGTTATTTTCATTATACAATCATGAACAAAATCTATAGTCATGTAAGCATCTTATGAGCCGAATTGCCGATCACATGACCAGACTTTTATTCGAGCCATGTAAGTTTTAAATATTTAATTGTCTCGTACTTGTAACTGAATTAAACCTCATATTTTCAAATGGTTTTTTGTTTCGTGTGAGCTCAACTCGTGTATCGATGTTTCCTTAATTATTTAGAAGCAATATTCACCTCCGGTTTGTGTTGCACTGGCTATCACTATCAGCAGTGTAACATACCACTCTGTAACTAATTCGACCACAGCGGACTCTTAAAACACTTAAGTCATAATGGAAAAATGTAAAATTGAAGGTAAGAGACGGATGGGAAATATGACTGTAAACATCATTATTGACATTTATTATATCCGATGAATGAACAGTGAAAATTAAAAATAACTTACAGTATTGTGAATGAAATCCCAGCTAGTCCTAAAAGGTAAATTTCAAGTTCAAAAAGTATTAAGTATTCCACATGGTGGTGTTCTGATGTGACAGTATCTTGAATAGTGTTTATGTGTGAACATTCTTCATCTATCACAGTGATATAAGCCAAAATGTATTTCAATGAATTCACATTATTTCCATAATATATTATTCTTAAAGTCTATATAATTCCAACGGATAACTAAAACAAAGATATCTGCTAAAATAATAATTGAACACAATTAAATAAATGTCTCCATCACAGATGCTTAATATAGGAATACATAATTAAGTTACTCGGTTAATGATATAACAAACTAAGACACAATTTCAGAACCAGGATGAGATTAGTTTTCTAGTGTTATTAGTTCATTTCCATAATATTCTAACTTGTCAACAAAGTTAGGTCTTTTAACAGCCAACCAATGATAAATCATGTGGGCCCAAATTTACAAGAGGGCGAAGCGATGAAATGATCTCAAACCCCATCAGATTCGTAGACGAGTTTACATCTACACCTTCAAAGGTCAAATGGCCATATGGACACATTTAACCAAACTCAAAGTGCAACACAGTATTCTGAAACTGTGTTTACAAGAATGGCTCTTTAAAGTATATAATCATGAATAAAAGAATGAACACTTAATAAAAATATTCATAACACTTAATCTTGAACAGCACCTATATAAAAATCGTAGTTGAAAACTGAATGCCACATTTAAGTAAAGAGGCATGATTAAATAATAGAAACTGTATAAGATACTACTGCTATTATCAAGCACGTAAAAGTGTTATAAGTTGTCTCATGTGTAATACCTGTGCCAAAAGGTTTTGTAATCAACATATAGAGTAAGAACCACATGTTCTCTTAATTGCTGGGTCATATGTATTATGAAGGAATGGTTATATGATTTTAATAAACACAGCAACAGTCATGCGAAATAAAATGTAAAGGTCAACGAAATTGACACGAGACCTGAGAGGAAGTAATTAGCAATTTACAGTCTGCTGTATATCGTCCGCGTAAGCTATCTGTTGATGAAAGTCGATGTGAACTCATTGAGTCATACTCATTTAATTCACTCACCAGCCTACACATTTTACATATTTGAAATGCAGCATCCATAGTCTTCAGAGCGTCAGACTGTGCAGATTTCGCACATTTTAAGCTACCTATGGTATGGGCATTTATGGTAGATTTGTAACTGTTAATACATATATATATATATATATATATATATATATATATATATATATATATATATATATATATATATATATATATATATATATATATATATATATATATATATATATATATATATATATGGTATGTATGTGTGTGATAAGATAACGGCAAGAAAATGCACACCAGTATATTAAAGGTAATGTTATTTATCTTGATTGCAATGTACCTGAAATCTGCAAAAATTCGATTTCCGCTGGGTTTCGTTCTTTGTTTCAATTATGTAATTTTCCTTTTTAACCCTGGCGTTTGCTCTGCAGTTTGAAAGCTTCAATGTTTTGGTTTTACTGCGGATTTTGCGGTATTGTTTGACTGCTGCTGTGACTTGGTTTCAAGCTGCGCTTCTGCTGTACGGTATGATTTACGGTTGTTTTTCTTTTGAGACGAGCTGCACGCAGTCTATGCATTATTGTGTGATAAGATAAAAAGATTTATATACAGTATGTGCTTGACATATACAAATGATGTCATATAACATGTGGATTTCACTTCTCTATAATATCATCAATAGTATAACTAACGAATATTGTATGTAATAAATAAGCCGTTTTTAATTATATTTACTTCTTGTTTCACGACTGCATATATTAAGTCAATTACTAAGTTGTTTCTGCATCTGTTTATACCATGAACTCATATAGTAAGACACATAATAAGTGCTTTTACCATTTATTTACTAATAATATCACAAAGACATATAGTAATTCAAGCTACTGCTAGATTGAACTTCTCTAGTAGTTGCATTTTTGAACTGGGTGACATATATGACACTTGGCGGTATACGAAATTTCCTATGTGAAAGTACCCCCATGGCTGAACATGGTAATGGTGACATGGAGTCAAAAGTGTGTATAAAGACAGTGTTAAAAGTGAATGACCTCAACGGGGGTGCATTGCTAGAGTTGGAATAGAAAAGATGGCACTATGGACAAGTATGGAAATCCTATGTAAATTTTGCCAAATATTTAGTGGGAATGGGTTTTAGAATAAATGGTGTTGTTGGGATCAATATGTTATATAAGATATGAGACTAAGTAAATATAACGTTGCAATTGTTGTTTCTATAATCTGTGGGAAAGGAAAAGATAAAGTGAAAAGTTTTAGATACAGTTCAAATGCATATGCTATACAGTACCTCCTTTATGTAACAATTCATCACATTAACTATACAATGCAGTGTTCCTACGCTTACCATCAGGCAAAATGGGAAGGATTGAAACGATAAAGATGAAATCTCACAACAATACTATCACATTCTCTCTACGCTCCAAAATGCTATAATCTTAGAGCAAACTTTAAAAGAAGGAGATGAAATGTCACACACATATGGAATAAATATCCACGCACACTGTTAAAACCTCTTTTATGGCATGTCTTTTGAATGTATTGCTTGTGGGATTGAACGTATGGCAAATATCAAGAAAGAAAGGTGAAGATCTAATGGGCTTATTGTTTAAATAAAACCACAAGACACCACCAGTTGTTTTTTTTTGCAATTGCAATCAGAAGGATATCAAAGACAAAATAGACAAAATGCAAATCAAGTAGCTAACAATTAGAAATAGGAAAGTATTAACAAGAGTGCTAATATTGTGGAGTCAACGTCAATGGACACAACCTTCCATAGCTAAACAAAAAAGGTAGCAATAATAATCACAATCATTATTTCTACCTAATCATCGCTTGTAGGGAACTCACGATTAAACCAAATCAAGAAATCTTCCAACGGATATCAACGACTGCGCTGATCAAGACAAAAGTACATTAAATATTGTCCACACAAAGCGGTATCTTTTTCTTGTTATCTCACATTATTGACACGAATCGATACAACTTTTCTTCCCATAAAGTCAATGATGTCTTCTCAGAAAGGTGGTGATTCATAAGAATCAAAATAGTCCACATGGTGATAGTTGTTACCCATTCGGTTTCTGGTAGATGACTGTGGTATGTGTTGATGGCATAAGCTTGAATGTCTTTTGCAAACAGCACAACATTCCACACAGACGTGTACGAACTTTGTGTCAGAAGGTAATAAAGTTTCCAGGTATCCATTTGTTCACAGGTAATGATGAATCATCAGTTCACACATGACTTTTTTCCTGGAAAATATCTGTCAAGTATATCACTCAACGGCTTTTTTATGTGCTTTGTCGCAAGAGAGCTTCAATGCGTTGCATTTTCAGAGAAATCAATGTAGGAAAGAAATCGTCACTCAAGTCTTTATTGCACTTGCTCAGCACTTACCTTCGGAAATCACAATCAAAACATCACCCGGATATACCTAAAATCTTTCGTCTTGACTCAGCATTATATATATATATATATATATATATATATATATATATATATATATATATATATATATATATATATATATATATATATATATATATAATTACAATGTTCAAGTTAGCAATCACGTGGCCTGTTAAGTGAACTACCATGTGAACAAAAACTTAAAACAGCCAATTAGTATTAAATTTATTCAGTCGTAAAATAATATGTTTAGGCGCTCAGATGTATTTTGGTGTTGTTGCCATTTTGAGTTATTTTTTTATTTAATAGTAATTTATATTCTCTGCAAAAAAATAAGTGCTTCTTCATCAAAGTCTTGGACAATAACATTCAGTGAAAATTATTTGGATTTCTAAAGTCGATTATTATTATTGATTCACAAAATTTAATGAGGTACTGTTGCCATCATTACATCGACCTCATTTGACCTCATAGCCTTCCGTATTGGAACTTCATCGAGATTCGAATCTGGATTCAATTAGATTTGTTTAGTGATAGGACTTAATTTTTAATTCCAACATTCATTGTTTGGATTATTTTGACAAACCTTAAGTCCTATTTTCTTTTTAAGATTGTTTCCTAGGGAAATAAATCAGATTTGTTAAAATGTACGAAACTTGTTGACTTCACTCATTTCTTTTGTTACATTTGTACGAGCCTACATGTAACGTTCAGAAGAGTTTTCATAGTATCCCAGAAATTGTGAGCAATTACCATTGCTTAGGTATAACAGTCTCAGTAGTGCTAGATATTCTCATGGATTATCATACCGTCGGTAGGGTATAATATTCTTTGGGTAAAATCAATAGAATTGCAGGATCCTAAGAATATATTAAAGTCCTCCTGAAGTATTGCTACAGTAGGGTCAATTATTAAAACTTGCTTTTTGGAATATGCACTCTTACACGCCTAATGAGAGGTGCAAAAATTAAGGATGTGAATGTTGGTCTATTGCATATATATATATATATATATATATATATATATATATATATATATATATATATATATATATATATATATATATATATATATATATATATATATATATAATATAATATAAATAATAAAATTGATGAAATCCACTTGCGTGTTTTTCTTCTTAGCATCCTTGATGTCTTTCTCGTGTTGACTGCTGTACCTTTGGATGGAAAAAGATTATGTAAAGTATTCGATTTTGTGACATCAAAGTCATCGTTTCTTTCGTAGAAAAATGTCGCATTGGCGTTTTTGTCTCGAGATGTCCAGAGGTAGAGTACTCTTTCAGTAACTGACCAACATAGTTCTGCTGTTGCACATGTGTCATGCGATGTTGTTTGAAGCACATAGGAATCAGAAATTTCCTCTTGCAAGAAGACCAAGGAATTCGTTCATTTTCTTTGGGAATGCAGGGTTTGGACGATAAACAATCCATACATCTTTCTCCTCCATGAATGTGTTGCTCATGATTAAGGAAACTTTGGCCATATTTCTCATAACAAAGCGCATTAGAGACACGTGTATGGCGTGGAGATTTTCGTCATGATGATACACGTGAATGTGTTTTCTGTCTGGGCAACAAGGTCCGTTAAACACCAGGGCTTCACTTGATATACATTTAAATTGTATCAAGGAGTCAATAAATCTTACTATGTTTGCATTTAACGAATGCCACAAGCGGTCTCTATATATATTTCTGCCTGTTGTAACAGGATTTCAGTTTTTTTTTCGTAATATGGTTCGGTCTGATTTTTGAATGTTCTCGCTGATTCTTTTACATTATGAAGCTTAATTGCTGAACATGTTGAATTTTGTAATGCCGAGCTGCTAAACTCGATCTAGACGTGATATTTGAAAATGTCGTGATGAACTGAGATTCCCCAACAGTCAGCATCTTACGCTAAAATGGAATCCCACAAATAGTAGATGAAACCGTTTATTTTCTTACACAGCACTTCAACTCTTGAAATTTCAACTGGTTGGTTTAAACATTCGTTCTTAATTTTCTGAGGTTGCGTGTTTAAGACTCTAGAATGTGGTAATACTTTGCTGTAGCTATTGAACGATTTTTGTTTGTGGTAGACTGTCTTGTTTATTCAGTAGACATAGAGGGTATTGAAAGTTAGCTTATTTCGACTAACGCGGCAAGTCGTTGCCTCTTTCTTTATATTCAAACTAGAATACCTAAAATACTACGCTTATTTCATCTTAAAGGAAAGATTTCATTTAGCAATCTGTTACACGCAGAGGGCCTTTTAAACAATTAACTTCAAAGCATTCATACAGCTATCAAATAGCAAAGGGTAAGCATTACTGATACTTCTCGTCAGCGATTTAGCTATGGGACTGCTGTTACCACGAAATATTTATAAAATGCTATTAAAAGTTTACAAAATTAGGGAAAACGACGGATTACTCATGGTATTGAGATGAACGTCAATATAGTTTCTGTATCTCAGGAGAAATGGCATTCAGCACCAGAATACCCGCAACATCAAAATAAAGGAATGAATAGAGAAACGTGGAGACATTGTCAGATTGTTTCGTTTTCAAGCGAAGAGCACTGGTCTTCATAGTTGCCTAAGACACCAGAACAAACAGAATAATCAAGGCGCGGAAGATGATGGCTGTTCAGAAACAGAAAAATCCATCTCTGTCAAGAAATCCAAGAAATAAAAACCCTTAGAAGAAACAAAGGACAATTGTTTTAAGAGAAGAAATTTAAACGGAGAGGCAGACAGTTAAGAAAGGAAAAGATGGACATTAATGATGTTTTGTATAAATTTTATAGTCATTCAAAACAAGTGCATATACTAATCAAAAGTGTCTCTTTGTCTTGTTTTATTATACTGTGGATAAACACACATTCACACCATTAAGCTATGAAGGGTAACACGGAGATTTGATTATGTGTATTGATTGTTGAAAATTTTTATATCCATCTTTCAAACTTTTTTGAGTTCTTAGATGAACCTGGTATGAAAAGTAACATCAAACAAGAGAGAGGTGAAAGTGTGTGTGTGTGTGTGTGTGTGTGTGTTTGAACGAGAGAGAGAGAGAGAGAGAGAGAGAGAGAGAGAGAGAGAGAGAGAGAGAGAGAGAGAGAGAGAGAGAGAGAGATGAAATATTTTATTGAAATTTGTTGGAAAGTCTCCAGAGCAATGTCAACATGTCAAAGCATGTTTAGAAATACTCCATGTGGATGAACTCAAAATGTTACTCTCACAATTGCATTGGAATCAAATTTGTTTAGTAAATCTTAGAATAAAACTGACAAACATTTGCAATATACGGTTGAACTATTGCAGAGATCAGCAGCTATTTTGATTGTGACGTAAATTTAGAAGAAATACTTCTTGTTAAAATAGTGTTGAGATTTATATTTACCTTACTGATGCACATAACGTGAACAGTATGTTTGCATTTCAAATTCTTGCTATTAAAGCAACAAGGAGAAGAAAATATAACTCAATTGCAGTATTATTTCGAATGTTCTAGTTAAAATATATCCAAATAACATTAAAATCTCTGCACGCTAGAAAGAGGCATACTTTTCCATTTCTTAAAAATACGTGCTTAACATTGCTACTTTAAATTCAATGCATCAATTGTTTATTGTAGTAAGTTAAAACATAAAAGCAAAGATTTTTGACTTTTGCTGTAAATGTAGCGGCTTTCTGTATAAAAATGAATGTATCTAATTTATATCGGTCTGTGAAATTTACCCTGAAATTTGCTTGGAAATGTTGTCTAAAGAGCAGTACAATAGAGCATAGGAAAAAGGGTCACTTACCCTTTATTTTAAGAAGGAAGGTGATCATCCGCTTGTCTGTGACTGCCGATTACATACATTCAGGGGCCCTGAGTGGCCGAGTGGTCTAAAGCCCAGACCGTTACGTATCACTGCCATCTCACCTCTGTCTGCGTGAGTTCGTGTTCAGATTCGGGCTAACGTGGGTAAGTGAGAAAGCCTGCCAGTAGCTTCTCGTGGATCGGTGGTTCGTACCGGGATTTTCCAGGATTCGTCATCCAGTATTAATACTGGCCGCAATGTACAGCTTAACTTGTGCTGAACAATGGCGTTGAACCCTATAACAACAACAAAAACAACAACATGCATTCATATGCCTCATATAATATTGTTTAAAATTCACAGTGAAGAGTAATCTTGATATGCAGCGGTACATAAAATGTCTTTCTTCAAACGCCAGATGCCTATCAGATTTAGTTTTAAGCAATGCAATAATAATTTTAAAAATATGTGACTAAAATGGGAATTTAAATATATGATAAACTTAATAAGTGTATTGTTCCGATTTGGAAGGGATGGATTCATTTGTTGCGGCGTAGAAGCATATGCTTCGATTTGAGAACGTCAACATTTCTACTACTCACATTCAAACTCGGAACAAAATATTTATGCAGTTTTCATTGTGTATGACGTGGGTTTTATAAGTTCGTACCTTTCTTCACAATTGACGTATATTTGTATGACGTGGGACTTAAAACTTCTTATAATTAATCGATATGTATTTGCATGGCGTAGTTCGTAAAGCTGCTTATAATCAATCGATATGGGTCGTTAAGGTTTTTATATTTGTAATGGGTCGTGCAATACTTTAGTTTGCTTGAAGAGAAAATACTAAGTAAGCTAGAAAGGTCACGCGAAGATGCAACCTTCTTTTGCTGTTTGTTATGATATTAATAGGTCGTTTCAAAGGGTAAAATAGATATATTTGAACCTAGTTACGTGCATGAAGATACTAATGCGCAAACATACACATGAAAATGAACAAAAGCGTGCTTCATATTTATTTGATCTCTCAAGTATACCAAACATACATTGTCTTCTTTAATGGATATTTCACGTATGCCTTTAGCATTTGCTGACTTATTGTTAATTTTACGAAATTAATATATTTGTTGGTAAAGGATTGTATTTGGAATAACGTGACTTGGAATGTGAAGTTCGTTTTTGAATATAATAAAACGCCTTCAAAGTTCAGCCATCCGAAGATTAATTGTGTTTTCTTCATTTGCAATCTGTAAGATAACTTCCCTATTCAAGGTACACATACAGTTGAGAGCACGCTAATATTCAAATATTTTTCATTTGAACAGCATACGGTTAACATAATTTCTTAATTTCATATTTATAACATGAAACGTAGGCGTTTAAATTACTTGAATGATATTTATGGCTTGTATAATTATCTCATATTTAAAATTCATTGAAGTGAATGAGCTACTATATGCCTATTTCTGGTTCCTTTTGACAGACTATACTCAGTTCTTATCATTCAGTCAAGTGAATGCATTACTACAGGCCTTTGTCTGGTTCCGTCTGACAGGCTGCACTCTGTTTACATCGTTCATCTTGCTGCTTTAATCTGACACACACGGTGAAATCCTAAACAGCTGAAACTCATTTAACTTAAGTAAAAGTCCGTTACTAAATATCACCGCACGATGAGTTTAATATGAACTGTTAGGATACTGGGAGACTAAAAACTTTTATATGCTTTGACAGCAAAAGCACATCTGGTTATATTTCCTATCAATTATTTAGACACTTTAAAAAATTAAGCTTCATTGTTCAAATTGGGCAGTAAATTATATCTAAACTTACTCGGTAGTGGTAATGTATTACATTATTCAATTTTAATTCTTAATTTGAGTGCTTCATGATAATGACTTTTCCTGCTTTAATATCCGCCTTTTTCACGTTTTACATAATCATCTACTACTGATAAAGTATCTACAGTTTAGGGTTTACTCATTGATTGATTTATTATGTTCTCTTAGATCATTCCTCGATAAATTGCTTAAACGTTTTCAATAACTACTGTACGGATAGCCTCTCTTTCGTTCCATGGAGCTATTTCCTTTAAAATTAAGATTTATTCAACCCACATGTTATATTGGGAAGGTTGTGGACAGTATATTCACTCCTCACTCGTTACGTTATATAGATAGTCATATCGTATTTCACAACAGAAACTAACTGCTAATATGGTTCCAGGTCACAATCTTGCATTTCAATCCGTATAATTTCTAGCTTTGCTCCTTTTATAAACTAACATCACAAGCCTGTTATCACCTAATAAACTATGCTACTGCCGTTTGAACTATTAATTACTAATTTTATTAAGCTTCGCGCATGCACTATTAAGCCGACAAGAAATATAATTATAATTTGTATTGTTTTTTCAGTGATAATGAAACAAAATGTCAATTAAAAGAATTTAAATCTTCGTTCCAGAAACAAATAATATTTGCTAACTAACAATTCATCAGAATGGACATACCTAATAATAATCCATTCTTAGCATACATAATTCGTATCATTTTAAGCCAAATAAATCATATAAAACAAATAATATAATTAGCATACCATACATGTGATTTCGAGGTTAGCTCGCTCCCCACTTAGCATTGTTTAACCTCTTGGGTCCATGTATCTCAATGACGTCAAGACACCGTCTAAAGGGAAATTTTTACGCGAGAATACGTCTTAATCCTTCGTAGTCAAGATTCATTTGCCTCTTGCAAAAATTAGAATTACTATTTTTAGCGTATCTTATACCTGCTTTGGATTTAATATGACACATCAAAATACACCAACTTTAAATGGTACGCTTTTCAAACATATCTTCAAAATGCAAACCGTTACAGTGGCTTCCATATAGAGAACGTGGTTTACTTTAGTTAACATGAAATACGTGTATACATCCTTTATACCTATATATGTAAACATACATGATAATGAAAAAACCATACCAATCAGATCATGACAGTTCAACTGCAGGATACTACTAAAAGGAGCTCAGTGAATACTCAACTATTTGATTTTTTTAAATCTCACTGACACGAAGCTACATTGCACTCAATTCAGGATAAGATTATCGATTTTAATCTTGGAACGGATGAAGAGGATAAAGGTAGATGTGGTTAAACATTACATCCAAGTAAACTAAGCTAATACTTTGTTGAATATAACGCACATGAGTATTTTTGATTATGCTTTAGGAAAGATGCTGAAAGACAGAGTTAATTTATTGACAATACCATAGAATAAAATGCATCAGTTTTGGTTGCAAGAAAATCAGCATTAAAGAGACAAAAATATGCATTTATGTGGTTATAGATACAAGTTCATGCTAAGCTAAATTTATTCTGCAGCTTAAATATCTCGCAAAAGTAAATCGTTGAATCCCGCGCAATTCGTCTAAAGTGGAAATATAATGAACAAAGTTTTATTCAGTAGAACACACATAGTCTTTGTCTATGATGGACAAATTGAATATAAATGGCAAATCATTCATACCACTAAAATAATGAAAGAAACAATATAAATTATTTAAAAAATGCCTTGGTTCCGCCTTTGCGTCTTTGCTGATTGGTAACAAGTAAAACAATTTAGCATTATTTATTCTCAGGATGCTTTTGTTTCATTGTAAGGACAGAGGACATAGAATAGTATTTATTACATTCCAGAAAGTCTCGTCACTTTCACAAACAATTAATTGTTGGAACAAAGAGTTAAAAATAAAAGAAAATCCACTGCTATGAAGGAATGGTAAACTGAACGATCTATTCACATTATACATTTATGAGATTGTTGACACGTAAATCTTTTAATAAAAAAATTGATTTAAATACATGATGACATGATGTAATTAGTAGTACGCTTGAGATAAAAAAACGAAAAAAATAATTTATGCAAGCAATTGCTTTGGAGAAATTTTAAAACAGTAATAAGAAAAATGACATTAGTCCATAACAAAGTTCGCAAAACTTCACCTGAAATAAAATATATATCTTTAATACCTTTCCACTTACTCATCCAAACAAGAACATGCAGTGAAAAGGATTTCTTGAGACAAAGACTATAATGTAAAAATATTTCATTCAGTATCAAACAACAAAATGAGGAATCCAATAACACATCTATCATGCCAATATTTATCACTTAGAATTGAACCTATTAAGGAGGTAAACAGTTAAAAACTATTGGTTCACCCTACATGGTTATTTATTAACCGGCACATCTTGATCGCAGACATTTAAACTGGTCGAATATGTTAGCATTATAAAAAGCTAAACCGGTTTTAGAAACATGCTTCCTTAGCTTTTTAAACGATATATTTTAAATCAAGCAATTGATTTTAAGTGCTCCAGCTGTTTTACAAACTGGATAATTTGAAGTAAGATCATGTCGTTGGGATATTGTATGAGCACATTTTTATCTATGCGTGTCAGACAAAATGATGTATACAAAGTTAAATAGACTTGGAATGCGTAGCAAAAGAAAAGGCAAAAGAGAGTAATTGTTCTCTGGAAAGAATATGTTGAATTATTAACACCTGGTAACCAGAACAAAACTTGTAATTAACACATAACACCTGTATCAGCAACCGATATAAGAAGACTGCATAAAAAGAATTATCAAGGAGCAAGGAAAACTGAGTTTTATAAATAGAAGAGTTTGCAATTGTTAACAGATGTAGGCAAATCCACAGTTCAGAATATTAAGGATGTTTGGGTCCTTTGATCTGAATGTAAATGATGAAACACCTATTGCACCAATAACAAAACAAATGAGCACAATATTTGCAAATTATATATATATAAAGAATACAAATTATATAGTTTCGTACTGTTCGTCGTCAGTTTATTGCATATATATATATATATATATATATATATATATATATATATATATATATATATATATATATATATATGTGTGTGTGTGTATATTCTAAGCCATAATCTTTCACAGTTGAATAAAAATAACTTCCTTTCCTATTCAAATAGGGGATTTAACAAAGGATCATAAATTATATAAATTGAGAAAGTCACAAAGGCACTGTTCTAAACACTAGTGCTAAAGCTGTGAAACATGTGGTGTATGGTACAAAGTTAGGATAAGGTCATATTTTCAAGTTTCGACAGATCATTGTCCTTTGGATCTTCTAAAGAAATTCAGATTCAAATATACTTGGAAAAGTCTCTGGTGCGATGGATGGTGGTAAAAATGACGCCGAACTGCAAACATATGGATATGAATAAGACATTTGGAATCAATTGCATTTTCGTAAAAAAAACAAATATCGAAATGAAATTGCTTTATTTACTTCTTATGAATATAATTTCTAGCATAACAAGAAATTGTACTTTTAGGGATATCTATATTGCTTTCCCATAATGAATGTATGGGTGCGTTGATAATATATAAATTGAACAAATATAATCCACAATTGTTTATAATTCAGCAACGGAAAACATCTCACTTATCATTAGAGCTATGTCAAATATGGCCTATTCTCAGGTTGTTAATTTATCACATTGGTTGGCAGACACCTCAAATTAGGTTTTGGTAGATTTGCGATGAACATCACTATATATCATATCATAACATGATTATTTGAGGAGTGGCATCCCATGTTTGCATTCAGTCTTACTGAGGCTGAATTAAATCAATTTCATACACATGCAATCCCATCATTATCTGCTGTTGTCTAGCAGCGTTTGCAAAGAAAGTAGAGAATGCTTAATAAAGAATGCAAATGTGCCTGAGAGAACCTACTATAATTTACGTTGGTTTTTGAAATACAGTATGCTTGAGTATGCATTCGGTTATGCTCTCTACAAAGACTTTACCTCAATTACATGATAGAATCCCGAATATAATGTAATTCTTTGGCAAACAGATATACATATTGTCATGCAAAACATCTATATTATTTTGATGCTATAAATCTCGTGATCTGGGTAGAGCTATTTTCTGGGAAATCACCATGGTGATTCAATCAGTAATCTCACTAATCTCTAGTACTATCTTACTTATTACACGTTTTGCCTTGGAAAATCTATTTATAATGAAAAGTATCCTTGTATTCTTAGTTAGGATATCAAGCATGCAACCATTTTAGTGGTTGCATTCCTGATATCCTAGCAAAGAATACAAGATTTAGGATCACATCAATGTAGATATTTTCTGTCTCAGAAAGATACACAAAGAATCAGCATCATGCATTAACAGTCACATTTTAAAATCATAGTAATTTCTGAGTTATTTGTAGATCAATTACTACATTAGGTATTTAGATAATTCCAACATATCAAATTCGCAATAAATTAAAATTCGAACTTTTGTTTGAGACTGACCAACAAGATTACCGGGTTGGATTTCAGGTCCAAAACAGAAAACTTTTGATGGTGATACAAATACGGTGTTTATTGATGCATGACTTGGATGAGAACAAATATTGGTTAATACTTGCGTGTACAAGATCCAAATATTAGACAAATTAGCATCACCCGCACGAACATAATAATTCTACAAAATAAATAAAAACACACGACCTTACACAATACAATGACAGTGCTTAATGATTCACAATAATTTCACAACACGAAAAGAATTACGCGTTTTACACAAAATAGTAACAAAATGTACTTTACTCATATAGCAAAATGTATTCACTCAAATAGTGAAAAAAGGTACTTTACTCAAATAGTAAAATGATGAAAAGAAAGGGAAAGGTATCATAGAAAATATATTTACACTATCAAAACACTGGGTACAACAAACCCCAAAATTTGCCCCAGGATATAAAAATGGCATGCACGGAGTAACACAAAATACTCCTGTCACTAGCACACTTGGGTACCAACTCACTGTTCAATCAAGCAATCGGCATTATAAATAGTCACCGACCACCATTCAATTCCTTGGTCAATCAAGCAATCAGCGCCCACCAATTTGGTCAAAAATGCCCGATCTCCTGCTATTCAACCAACAACACTTTCACTCAGCTCTACTGCTGCTATGATTCAACTTTATAGCTTTTATGTTTTTATGTGAATCATTTGTATTTTGATATCAGATTATTATTCAGGTATGTGTGATATGTTGTTCACGGCTGCAAATAATAAAGGACAACCCTCCTCATGTTTTCTTTCAATTTTAAGCAAAGATGTTTGCCAAGTTTTAAACTTATGAAGTGAATCATATAGTTATAGTTGTTTATCAGTGCACATAATGTTTTTTTTATTTTTATAAAAAACGATGTTTTACTATTTTAATCAGTTCTTCTCCACCTCTGATAAGTAGTTTTCATATAGAATTAGTTCGTCTAGTGTTAAAATGTAGTCCATGACATAATCATGCAATCGTAATGGAATCTGAAATTCTACGTCTAAAATACGAATCGTATTATTGACGTCTAGTATTTCGAGCAACTACCAATCCAGTGTGTTCAATAGTAGATGCCTTTGTACCGGCATCCTTTTGGGACACAGGCGCACATGTGACTGAACTTTAATTGAAGGTACTCGTTTGTTTCCTGTTAACTGTGGTTTTAGGGATTGTATGTTTCCAACAAAAAAAAAACACAACAGAAAACAAAGAGAAAAATCCCAAGCCTTACAAAAACCAACAACAAAAAACAGCAAGAAAATAAGAAGCAACAAGAACATTAAATAAGAAAAAATATACAAAGAAATAAAGCAAACTTAGCTCATTTCCTTTTCCTCCTTGTTTACGTTTACAGAAACATTTGTCGAACCCTTATACTGATAATCATTAAATTTAATTTAAAGAGATTAAAGAATTCATAAAGATTTTGATAGTTGCCGCTTTAAAACCATGCCTCATTTTCATTTGTTTTTAATTAGCCACTGTGTCTCACTTCTTTGTAATTCAAACAAAAAATTATTCTCTTCGAGATATACCAATTGTTAACGTTGGATGAATTTTGATGCCTTCTAGCTGTCGTAGTGATGCTTAAAGTATCAAAGTATTCATTTTAATCATAAGAACTTCAATATATATCATATCAAAATGCCAGGTGTTAGAAACAAACCTATCTATCTATCTATCTATCTATCTATCTATCTATCTATCTATCTATCTATCTATCTATCTATCTATCTATCTATCTATCTATCTATCTATCTATCTATCTATCTATCTATCTATCTATCTATCTATCTATCTCTATCTATCTATCTATCTATCTATCTATCTATCTATCTATCTATCTATCTATCTATCTATCTATCTGTCTATCTGTCTATCTGCATTACCCAGCATTCAGTGAACATGAACTGGGAACTCACCAACGATGTTTTTTTATCCACTCGCTATTATGAACGATTTCTTGGGCGGGCTAACTCATGTTATCTTCAGCTTCTTGTGACTATTGATGCTATATCCACAATGGAAATTAGTCTGTATTTTCCTTTGAATGTCGAAAGCCCAGAGCCATTCAATGGAACGTACGATTAGTCATCCTCACAGTGATTTCTACATGAAGGTGAATTATGTATTGATGTTGTAAATAGCACTAATAGTATGCATTATGCATAACAGTTACTAGCAACAAAAACACTTGTCTTCGAGCAAATGATGTTTTCGACGAGCTCGCTCTTCTGAACGGAATGTAAAACAGCTTAACGACTTTTCTTTATTGTCTATCTGGTCAAGTAATTATAAATTAGTATACATAACACCGACTGATGTAATTGCAAACTTCTCGATGTATGTATTTTGTTTAGTGCGCGTAAATAAATAAACAATCATATAAAATGTTTCTAATAGCCCAACATTCCGTAATATTTTTACTGATCTTGCGTGAATTTTAAGACATTTTAAACTCTAATCGAAATTAATTACAAAGGATCGGCTCTTCAAAATTGATTGCAAAGTGGTCACAGGATTAAAAGCGTCTGTCAAGTATTTTTTTTTTTACAATTTCTAGTCTTGTCTTTATATCACATTTCTCAAAAAAGACAAACACGTGGAAATGAGGTGCAATTGTATTGATCGATCTGGCATCAAACACCAAATGGATAAAAGATAGTTATAAAGCTCTATCGATCTGTATATTTGAGGAACTCGTAGATCAATTTAGGTCTGAAAATATATTTGGATACAGTGACTGTCTCCTGTATTGATTTTGGATTAGGTACTCCTGGTGGAGGCGTGGGACTTGCAGATTGAAGGTTTATGAATCATTCATTTCTGGTAGATTTTGTTTCATCATCTATATGAGACCTAAATTAAACAATAGTATGTTTGGCTGATATTGTTTAAAACAATCACCAAGTTCTGGCAATTACCACCGATGTATTACATAAATATTATCCAGATGCAATGCATTCTGGAAATCTGTGTCAAAGAATGTCACCAAATATTTCGAAAAATAATAGTTTACATTCTGCTTCAAGAGTTTGACCGTTTGTAATAGTACAATATCTAGATTCAGGTAATTTGCCCTTATCTGGAAATATATTACGTCAGATTGACAAATACAAACAAACAAATCTACGTTACGAGGTAGCTCTCGGTTTATCGATATGCATGCAGGCAGGCAAATATGGAAAATAAATGCATGAAATCGACCATAGATTTGTGTTGTTCAGCTAGTGGAATATTCCGTTATGCAACTTTTGACAAATGCATAATAGACCCAGAGCACATATTTGGTCATGGTGCACATTGTCTCAAAGACCTGTTATTTATAATTATAGTATTTAAAATGAGTGAGGTCTATATTGGTTCCTAATATTGGTAACTGATATGTTGGACAGCTTTTTCAGATTTGGTATAATTAATATTTCCAATTAGAATTGTTTTCTATATGATGCATATGAAATAATTGTTCCTCGAATTTGTGAAATCTAAATAAACTGTGGATCATAAATAAATAGAGATTTTAAATTCAACTTGTGTGCATTGTAAATATTTAAAGAACCACATTTACTGGTTGTTTCGAGAACGACAAGGACATTCATAAAATAGTTATATCATTCCCAAACTTTGTGTATATGTTTGTGAGTCTATTTCTTGTACAAGTCTGTGTCATGATTCGATGGAAAATCTAGCTTCAAATAAAAAATATTTTGAACTAAGAAATTTCCAGTCTAGACTGCTTAATTAGCTTTCTTCTTCTCTCGATAGTTATCAAAGTACCAATGATAAGTTATCTCAAGTTATCAAGTGGCCAATATTCTGCCCAAATATCAATAACTGCGCCATCAACTTGTTGGTATTCAAATAAATAATGTCAGAGCTAAGATATCAGTTTAGTCTGTCCTGTATGAGAATCAGAACAAGATGGATTTATCTCATTTTGTAAATAGAGGATAACAAAAAGCACAGAAATATTCAATTACGTTGGGCCACAAAAGTTCAGTTGGATAGGTAATCATAGTGACATAATAATTTATGGAAAACATAAAATAGTTTTCCTATTTGTGCTGAGAATAAGTCTTTACTGGAGGTAAAAAGTAATTGGAGAAAGTAAAATATGTTCAGGACAGATGGCCATTGTGTTAGAAAGATCGCGATTATGTTTAAATTTGCGTATAATTTCGCCATGGCATATCAAATTGCTTTATACCAATACTATAAAAGCCATGTTTTTCATGTATAATTGTGGTAAGTTGGTGGTGTTCAAAACGTTAAACCAAACCTTCTCCTCGGTTCGTTGCTAGGTAATGAACTCCCGCTGAGTAATTTACCCAATGTGGATGAATAGAAAGAATAATACGGATCTCTGAGCAAGTATATTGAATAAATAAAAGAACGAGCCCCCTTTCAATGAACAAATATAAAATTGAATCAATTCAACAACAGAATTTCAAATGGAAGAAATCAATGTCTTTGCTACAAAAGAATCAAAATGTACTAACATGTACTCAATAAAAACTAATACAAATTTTACTTTACTATTACTTTCCAGTGACAGAATTAATACAATTTCATCACAGCCTACAAGTCATGACGTTTGAGTTCAACGCAGAATGACATCATCACCTATCTTTTATCCGGTCATCGAATTTTTCGTTCCTTCCTGCATTGCCAACCTTTGTCTAATCATCTTGACCTGGACTCTTGCCAGTCGAAACTTGAATGATTTAATGATCGTATCTAGAGCTGGAATTCGGCTGTGAAATTCTTCAGACTTTTCTGCCGTAGAATTTGCTCAGGAATTCGTACACGAATTTGTCCAGAAATTTGTCCAGGATGCTTTTTCCTTAAATAAATAAAATGTCACGCAATAAACAATAGATCACCTTTTCCAAGTTCATAGATATATTTATATAATCATTCAGCTTAGAGAGTATACTGCCTTAATTCTGTCGTAATGACTTGCTTTCTCACTATTTTTTGTTTACGAATAGAGACGGCCATTTCATGTATTCTGACTTTAATTCGGGTCACGCTAGTGGGAAACCGTGGCTACCATTTCACGGCTAGCACGTATGTGCCCGTATTTAACATCCCGTGATTTCTTTCGATTTCTTTACATTAAACTATTTAATACAGTCTAGTGTTAAATTACATATGGCTTATCCCATCTATCTATCTATTACAAAATAGTTTACGTGATCAATTCAATATTAAATATTACGAACTAGTATATGAATACACACTCAATACATGGCATACTACACAGATTTAACTCATAAATTTACGAAACATCATGTATTAGTATGAATTCACGAACTTTCTGTGCATTTCTACGTATCGAATATTCAGTTACATGCAATCTAGTCAATTCTTTCAATGAACATTCAGTAACATGCAATTTTGTCAACTCTCTCAATGAACTGATAATTAGGAAAACAAAGAATAAAATGCCGTGGCTTACATTTCACTAAAACCCTGAAAAATGGAATCATACGTACATACATCATAACATCAATACATTTGCAAATAAATCAACAAATGAAATAGCATATTAAAATTGGGAAACGAAGATTGCGTACCTTGGCCGTTTTCATTTGTTTTCCACGAAAATTTAATGTATAGCCTGTCTCCTGTCTGAGACGGCTTTCTGGCCCTTTACTCAATCACGAGAAAAGACGTACTTTCAACGTTAGCCCGGATCGCCTTCTGACTTCTGGCTAGTAAGATTGAAGACTGAAGCAATTTTTGCAAAGTAGAACCACTAATTCCTTACAAGGGTTACGCCCTTAAGTTTCCATTACCCAGTCAGAATCGACTGTTTCCTAAATTCTCTTACGTATAATGTTTGATTGACAAAATATGCTAATCATGCCACAATTAACCTTCCTTTGAACAATCAATTATTGACGTTCTTTCCCTTTTACCCGTCGAGTTTGGAAGAGTGTTATGCCAAACCCCTGTACCATAACAGATTACTCAGTCAAATTTCGTGGTGTGGACGTTAAGAGATGAAATGAGAATAATCATATAACTGTCACTAGCCCTTTCTACTTTAATTAAGTCAACTTTGGCTTTATTCATTTAGTCAATACTTCAAAGAGTTTCAAAATTCGACACATCACAATAATGTTGGTTGCATTCTGCAACAAAGAGTACTTTACTATCTAAGGTGTAAAGACAAAAGCCATAAAATCTTAAATATATCTCTAAAGAGTTGCAATATTAATTCCTACACATCATTTGATTTTGGTCATTGTTTTACTAGATAAAGATCCTTGCTGGTTAAAATGAATGAAACATTTCGTAGATGATTCAAATTGTCGACTGGAAAAGGGACCCTGTTTAAGGATCATTGTTCACTGGACCCTTTAAGTTATTGGTACGTAGCATCAAAGAAATCCTGAAAAATTGGTACTGCGCGGAAAATAAAGAAATCAGAAGATTAATTGTGATATCTGCCACACAC
>JAEAOA010000895.1:5202500-5247500 GCA_016746295.1 Potamilus streckersoni | reverse complement strand
GTAAAACAATTCCAAATCATAATTACGTGACCGTTTACGCGTCCAACCCTATCGTAGAAACGAAAACGCGATCGATTTATAAAAAAAATGGAATTATGTATCTATCTATTTATGTATCTTATCTAAGAAATCAACATTTAGCATCTTTTCAGATTATTTTCATATCATGATCAAAAACTCAAAACCTCATCTATGGTTTCCATATCATGAACATGTCTGCACATAATTGAAAATTCTATTGCATCTAGAATCACATTTTATGCATGACATGGTTTGGAAATTATATGCAAAATGACCGGATTGTATATGAATGGTCATGATTCTTGAAAGACACATAAAACATGAAATTATATTGGAAAATGACGTTAACCATTTATTATATATTCTGCAATGAGTTATCCTTACTATTTAAATCTTAAGCATTTCCGGCATATTCTTCTTTGCTTGTTGTTGTTGATGTTGTTGTTGTTGGGCTTAACGCCATTTTTCAGCACACGATAGACTATTCATGGCAGCCAGTATTAATGGTGGAGGAAGAAACCGGGAAATTACAGGAAAGAACCACCGACCTACGAGAAGCTACTGGCAAGCTTTCTCACATATCCACATTCGCCGAATCCTGGACTCGAACTCACGCAGACAGAGGTGAGATGGCAGTGATCCGTAACGGACATCGCTTAGACCACTCGGCCACTCGGGGGCCCCTTCTTTGCTTGTTTAAGAAATAATCAATAGCTTATAATATATGGACCAAAATGCAAAGCACTAAACAATTATTAATGATAATTTTGACACTGATGTTGATTCCAACAGTATTGGAAAAGAGCACCATTCTTAGAAATCATCTAACAGTGTGGAATAATTCAATGAAAATGTGCATCTGAAAAAACAATAATGCACTGAAGACGAGGTGAAGTTTATTTGATATCCTCATAGTAAATGCAATTAACAGAAAAAGAAGAATGACAACTTACAAGGCATAAATATTACCCAAGAATTCTCTTTATTCATATAAATATTTTAATATCTTTTACAATGTATTTTGTTCGTTTAAAATTGAATTTGTATCATCATCAAAAATGCAAACAAAATGTAAGAGTAGCAATGAAACTGCAAACAAACTTCCTTAAACATCGACAAAACTATTGTATTTCTTACCTATAGGCAAAAACAATTTACAAATGTGTAAATAAATACAGATATGAACCTGCACGTTTGAGATCACCATAAAACAAACGAATGAATTTACATTCATATTGAGCGGACGTGTTTCATCATGGAAAATTCAAAAAGGTAAAATTAACAATGAAACTGTTAAAGACCTCTTAAAACATGAATAAAACATAATCAAATTATTGCCTATAAACAAAGAAAGGTTACAAATGTGTTAGATATGAACCTGCACCTTATAGATTACTATGAAATAAACTGAAAGAAATTTAAGTTTACATACAATTGACATCTTTATGAAGTTAAAAGTATACCAAATCAAAATAGCAACAACAGGTGCACATCTATCATTTCAGAAACAGCAAAGACTCATATATGCAGGTACTTAATTCAACACATCTGAGTCTACACTGCCCACATTTGGATGCACATCAATTTATGGTTAATACCTTCATTTTTTAATGCAGTGGATTTTTATTTTGCCTCATTCAATGAATATGCTGCAAACGGTAGCATATAAAATCATGACACATTAGATAAAGTTATTCATGGAGTAAAGAAACAAGAACCAGCAAAACACTTAAAACATATCACTTAAGTTTTCACTTGACTAATCCAATATATGATGGAGTTAGATAAATATTCAATTGTTATTGTTTTATACATAATGTATTAATGATACTATAATGATGCATACAGTGCTGATAATATCAATATTTGCATAATCATTTATAATGTATGGTCACTATCGTATCGTGATGCATACAGTGCAACATTATTGCAAAATAATATTATGTTCCAATTTTTTAAAAGATGACACTCTCAAGTGAATAAAGTCATTTGACTTGTACACTGATTTTATTTCTTAAATGATGAAAAGCAAATGCAATGGATTGCGTTCAATCATTCCGATAAATTGTATAGTGTACTTTCAAGACAACTGGGACCCCGAGTGATCTAAAGCACTCTCCGTTACGGATCACTGCCATCTCACCTCTGTCTGCGTGGGATCGACGAATGTGGATATGTGATAAAACTTGCCATTAATACTGGCCGCCATGCATAGCCTATCGTGTGCTGAAAATTGGCGTTAAGCCTAAGATCAACAAAAGCAACAACAATAACAACTCAAGACAACTAACAACACCAAGGTTCATCACTTAAGAGTAACCAGGGGTCCCTATGTATTATGTAACACATATGAGGGTCTTCCTACTGTGAATACATACATGAAGTTTATTTAGAAAATACATGAACATGTATCATTGTAATTTCTTATATTTGACGTCCGACCTACTCCCCAACCTCCCACCAAAACAAACTGGGCACTGGACCCTTAAAACAGGAATCAAGAATGACAGCTCTTAAAAACAAAGGGTCTAACTGTATCCAGAACGTTCATAAAGATGAATGGGAATAGTTAAGCATCAAGTATTTATTTATCCAAATTTATGTCATACAAGTACTAGTGTTGGCATTATTTCAATGGATAACCAATAGTAGTGTTGACATCAAATTAAACTATACATTCATTTCAATGGATAACAAGTACACGTGCTGACATCAAATTAGACTACACATTTATTTCAATGGATAACATGTACTAGTGCTGGCATCAACTTAAACTATACATTCATTTCAATGGATAACATATACTAGTGCTGGCATCAAACTAGACTATACATTTATTCAATGGATAACAAGTACTAGTGCTTGCATCAGATTAGACTATACATTCATTTCAATGGATAACAAGTGCTAGTGCTGACATCAAATTAGACTATACATTTATTTTAATGGATAACATGTACTAATGCTGGCATCAAATTAGACTATACATTCATTTCAATGGATAACAAGTACTAGTGCTGGCATATAATTAGACTATACATTTATTTCAATGGATAACATGTACTAGTGCTGGCATTAAATTAGACTATATATTCATTTCAATGGATAACAAGTACTAGTGCTGACATAAAATTAGACTATATATTCATTTCAATGGATAACAAGTAGCAGTGCTGGCATCTAATTAGACTATACATTTATTTCAATGGATAATGAAATCATGTTGTTGTTGTTGTTCTGGGGCTTAACACCATTTTTCAGCACACGATAGGCTATACATGGCGGCCAGTATTAATGGTGGAGGAAGAAACCGGGAAATCACCGGAAAGAACCACCGACCCACGAGAAGCTACTGGCAAGCTTTCTCACATATCTACATTCGCCGAATCTTAGACTCGAACCCACGCAGACAGAGGTGAGATGACAGTGATCCGTAACGGAGAGCGCTTTAGACCACTCGGCCACTCGGGGCCCTAATAAAATCATGTATTAAAATACTAATACATTGGAACCACAAAAGTTATGTCCATCATAAACTTCTTTGTGTTGGTCATGACATGTACAGCATCATACGAGGACATCTGTATCATTATGTGTGTGTGTGTGTTTGTGTGTGTGTGTTAATATTAGTAGTGATATACGTATTATGTCATTAAACGCAATGTGTTCCACTAAATGTATCAGTTGAAGTAAGCAAATATTTTGAAACGTTCACTGAAACATTGCAAAAACTAAACCAGTGTATAATGGAAATTTGATAATGATAAAACATTGACTCAAATATAACTCCACTTTTGACTGAAGATGTATTGGTACTGCTTAATACAAAGGGCATGTAATCTGAATGCCTTCAGCTTGTTCACAGTTTGATTCCTTAGGATTTCTTTTCAGAAAAGTTACAGGTGATTTGTGATAGGATTCTAGGCCATGAGGTAATGTTTTCAGTACGTTTATAATGTTCACTTCAGTGAGTGGCTCAAAAATATAGTTATGTGATCTTGAAGAGTGATACTTTTTGTATTGACTGAATACTTTTCTCTGTGACCATATAAGGTCTCCGCAAACTTACCTTTGAGGATTTATATAATTCTTCAATTGTTTCATTTGCGATTTGTCTGCTTTAAAACATCTGTAAACTATAATATAAAATCCACAATGCCAGCAAGTGGGGCATGATTGGTTGAGAAATGTTTTTTTAGCTTCATCCAAGACTTTCTTTGCAATTCAATTTTGCGCGCTTTTCCTCCTTTGGCTTGCCTAACCTGCTTTCTATCATGTATCCATCCCAATTCTACTATCCTGTATTCTATATTTTACAATGTCTTGCCATATTTCTTTTTCTCCACTTCAAAGAAGACATTTATCCTGAAATTCTGTTGGAACTGAATCATGACAATGTCTAGTTTTCATGATGCCCAACTTGCCACGTAAAGTTTGAATTAGTTTTATTTTTCTTTCTTTCCCTTGAGATCTCGATTTCTTTTTCTTAAATTCTTCGTCAACAAATATTTTGAGTATAATACTATCACAAAACGTTTGCAAAATCTGCACCAAGTCATCCACAATCATATAGCTGATGCCTGTAAGATCCAACTGGAACAAGAAATTCATGGAAATGACAATATGAAGAAAATGAATGAGAACAGAATATTGTATGGTACAGAGAATTATGATCATGCAAGCAAAGGAATAAATATATAGATGCAGGCATACTCTCGAACACATAACAAGTTCCCCTCTTTTGCAATCATTTTCCATTGAATTGTGAAAGTAGAAATCTAGCAGAATGCAAGCATGTATGATTTATAATGTGAAAGAACGTTTAAAACAACAAGTGCTGTAAATATATTTTTTTCATTATATAATGATAATGTGCAGTAAGATTCCGTGATTCATAGAAAATGATAAAGCATTTTAAACGTTCTTTACACACGTCTGAAATTTAGTTCTTTTTGTTAAGGGAGAGGGCCAATTTTAATCATGATGTACTTCAAGCAAATTATGAGAATTCCATCCTTCCTGTATGATGAGCCAGAAATTTCTAGACCATTAGATAACCCCTGCAAGCGAAACACACCAATATTAGGTATGCATGCTTGCTCTCATCATTTTGTTAGAGAGCAGACTAATTTGGTGGGACTTGGTGGGACATCAATACAAATAGAAAAGAGGGGGTCGGGCAATAGCACCAGATAAGTGTTACATTATCAGAATTAGTTTCTGCCTCCCCAAAAATGCATTTTAATATCAATAACGCCATACCTGATGCTACGGATAGCTCAATTTATCAGTTTTGTGGCGATCTGATGATCCCACAAATGGCAAATAAAAACAAAGAATACTTACCCTCACAGAAGAGCAGGACACAGCTATGGGATGGAATCCACATGGCCCACTTTTTGAGGGATGATTGGGCCCAGTGAGAAAATGCCTTCGCTTTGGTGGGCTAGTTAGGAGAAAGTAGTATGAGAGCACCAAATCGAGGCTTTCATCCCATCTTCCAATGAATATGTTACAGAAGTCCATAAGGAAGCAATGGATTGAACCTCATGGGCTTCATTTTCATGAAAGACAGGTCTCTATCAGAATGGGACTGACTAATTCTCTTATCAGTTAATGCAATCCACCAAGAAAAGGTAGAAGCAGAAATATCATTGAAGCTATAATGTAGAGAAAAAGACGCTTACTATTCTTTATATATATATATATATATATATATATATATATATATATATATATATATATATATATATATATATATATATATATATATATCAGGCATGAAGATTGACTCTTCGTCTCCTAGATGCTAATGGGAGGAAGAAAACTATAGTAAGATTCTCAAAGGAAGCTTCATCCAAAGGTTTTAGGTCGGCAAGGAGGAGGTATTTAGAGACCAAAAACCGCTGGAGAGGTTCCATTTAGGTATTTGAGAACGAGACACTGATCTTTGCAATTTGACATGCCTAATCCAGCCTGCTAAATGAGAATCCATTGAAAATCTGAGTGTTGGAAAGGGTTTATCAAAAGCCCTTATTGGTACAAACCAAGTGTTGTTTTTCTTCTAAGAAGAGTAAGAAAAAGGTTACTGTGCACACAATGGGTCAACAATTCTTCACCAAACAACAAGGAGTAACACGTTATATACTACGCCAATCATGAAAGGTTCTACTTGAGGAAACATGTCAACTGTACAGTTTAATGTCCTCCGTGAGAGTGAGAAAACATTAAGCTGACAATGCAGTCTTGATTCTGATTGTCTCCAATGTGGACATGATAGTATTTACTCTTGACCAAGGGAACACAGACTAACCCACATGTTGATTAAACCTTGAGATGGACTGAGCTCTGATTTCGCAAAGTTGGATAGAAGACCCAGCGTGTTCACTATGGTCCAACAGCAAGACAGGTCTAGTCTGAGGGAATAAATAATCGCCAAAATAATGGTGGATAGGGATGTCTAATGATTTTAAATGGGATGCAACTGCTAACAGAATTGAAGCCAGTAACCATCTCTTATGTTAGAAAGGACCCAACCATCAACTATTATGCCTGAGGAAGACTGTGAAAAATGGTTTAGCCTGGCACCAAAGGAAGATATATTGTCTACAAAAGAGGAAGCAAGACCCAAGATATGAGATATGTCCACACTTGTACTTTTGAAAGGGGAAGAGCCTGTGAATTTCTTCCCTGGGCCATTTTGGTCCTCTATTTTAGGGCCCACCAACCAAGCTGAATTGGGGCTGTTGCTTACACAGGGGCTACAAAATTTTAAATAATTTAGCCGATGGACCCTGATAACAGTCAGCATGATTCCACTTCTTAGCTGGTTTTGATGTGCAAAAAGTGGGTGCTAGGGACCAGTGTTGATGGTCTCTCAAGACAAGTAGAAACGTAACGGATGATCCTTCCTAAGAGAGTGTCTGTCTCCATAGTGGCAATCCAAAAAAATGTTTGATACTGTGATCTAGTAAGAGCTTGGAACTTTCCAGAGCGACGTCGCTGCTAAGTGAAGAAGATCCACGTGACCTCTGACAAGGACAACTCATGTTTAGATGTATATGTAATCAACTTTCAACACTACACTTCCATCAATGTAGATATGTAAGAAGGCTTGCCAGTAGCTTCTCGTGGGTCGGTGGTTCTTTCCGGTGATTTCCCGGTTTCTTCCTCCACCAGTAATACTGGCCGCCATGAATAGCCTATCGTGTGCTGAAAAATGGCGTTACGCCCAACAACAACAACAACAACCATCAATGTAAGCTAAGTTCAAAGTTATTCTTTCATCAGTGTAACCTTGTTTCAAAATACTCTTCCAGCAATGTTGCCTAGCTTAAAAACTACACTTAAATTAATGTAAACTGAGTTTAGAACCAGTCCAAATAGACATATTTTAATATTTGAGTCTATCTGGCCTTTACAATGCTTGTTTGATTAGTTCTATAAAAAAGTGATCTTAAAGATCGTGTATGAGATATAATGCACTAATATTAACTTTTTAAAATGTTTTGACAAATCTATAAAACAAAAGAATTCATAAGTTTGATGTAATAATGAATGCATATGGTTAATATACAGCTAATTTAATAAATTACAAGATGAACACGTTAAGGAACTTAACTGATTTACGGTGTTTTAGTGAAATTTAAAAATAAATAAATTATATAATATACTACTACTACTATTACTACTACTACTAGTACTACTATTACTACTAGGGGCCCCGAGAGGCCGAGTGGTCTAAAGCGCTGTCCGTTACGGATCACTGCCATCTCACCTCTGTCTGCGTGTGTTCGAGTCTAGGATTCGGCGAACGTGGATATGTGAGTAAGCTTGCCAGTAGCTTCTCGTGGGTCGGTTGTTCTTTTCCGGTGATTTTCCGGTTTCGTCCTCCACCATTAATACTGGCTGCCATGAATAGCCTATCAAGTGCTGGAAAATGGTGTTAAGCCCAACAACAAGAACAACAACAACTATTACTACACCTACTACTAATACTACTACTACTACTACTACTACTAATAATAATAATAATAAAATGTTGATGATGATGATGTTGATGACCATAATCTTCAGCTGCTATATCAGCAAATTATTTTAATTTTTGTTTACAGAAAAAAGTTCTATGCAAGGTAATTTGTAAATGTTTTAATTTTCCTGGAATTCATCTATTGCAAATACTGATGCAACCTATCATTCCGTTAAAGTCTAAAAGTTATAAACATATTGAATTATTCTGCAATTAAAAACCAGCTAAACAACACATAGCGCCTGCGGTGCACCTCGTCAGAGAAAGTGCGTTGAACACTCAAACTCTATAGAACCTACGGCAGACAGACCGACCATTCATAACAGTCACGGCACCAGCCATTACATTTATTGCTTTTCTTTTTCTAAAACATTTCCTATAATAAGCGTAGCGTTTAACGTCTAGACGAATAACTATAATGCATCGCAATTTATGTCACATTTAAGAAACAATGAAATTTATTATTAGTTTTAGTTCTTTTGTACTTTGTCGCGATATCAGCAGCGACAATTACAATTTCAACTAAATTATCGTTTATTGCATAAAATACTTTTCACAATGTTACATCTATGTTCCTCTAGCAGCCATTAGATATTTAGCGTGTATAAAATTCATTCTTTATCATTCACCACTTTGTTAACGTTTGTGTCGTAATATTTGCAATTTTTGTTCAAATGTGCGATATTTGATGGCTAAATCAGGTAGGTGATACAATTATTTGGAACTATATAGTTGTTTGTAATATATTGATAATCGTAACTATAAAATAACAGGAATACTTGTGGCATGTAAATGTTAAAAAGTGCATAACATGATTATCAGTAAAATGACATACATAAGCCGTGCTTAAAGCATCTGCCTGCTTGACTAACACATAAATCCAATCATACTGATTCTGGATCAAGTCGATGGCAACCGATTTAAACAGGTTGCTGTCAAGAAAAACCACGATTATTATAAAACATTAGCTAACTTATATAGGAAGGAATTTTGGAAGACTGGTCAAAACTCGAAACAGCCACTCCCCCTACTTTAAATTGTATAATGCGATAAGTACTCGGGGCAATCCTAACACATGATGGACTAGATAGCATTTATGCTGTACTATTGCATCAATATCCGCCCCTTCCAAAAATCTATCTATATTTTATTCATCCATCAAACACTAGATTGATCGGTCTGTCTGTCTGTCTGTCTGTGCATTCATCCATCCATCCATCCAACCATCGACACATCCATCCACCCATCCATCCATCCATCCATCCATCCATCCATCCATCCATCCATCCATCCATCCATCCATCCATCCATCCATCCATCCACCCATCCATCCAACCATCCATTCACCCATCCACCCATCCATCCTTCCACCCATCCATCCACCCATCCATCCACCCATCCACCCATCCATCCATCCATCCATCCATCCATCCATCCATCCATCCATCCATCCATCCATCCATCCATCCATCCATCCATCCATCCATCCATCCATCCATCCATCCATCCATCTGTGTCGTTCACTATAGGGCCTTAAAATAAACAGCTAATCACACACACACACACACACACACACACACACATATATATATATATATATATATATATATATATATATATATATATATATATATATATATATATATATATGTATGTATGTTGCATTGTTTGATTTTTGCAAGAGAGAGATAGAGAGAGAGAGAGAGAGAGAGAGAGAGAGAGAGAGAGAGAGAGAGAGAGAGAGAGAGAGAGAGAGAGAGAGAGAGAGAGAGAGAGAGAGAGAGAGAGAGAGAGACTACAAGCAAGCAGTGTTGACAGAGATGAGAGCAGACGACACAGGTGGAGTTCAATAATTATTATTTCCTGGATTGAGTATGGTTGATATTTTTGTATATAATGTTAGTTTCTATAAAAATATTTTACAAGAAAATCATTTTCTTGTTAATTTATCTTTTCTAAATGTAAAATTTAAGTAATTCGTATCCATATTTAGAGAGTAAAGTAAAGCTATAAAAACATGATCCTTATTATGTGTATTCATACGCCATGAACAAATCACAATTTCATGTACCAATACTATTGGTATATCAATATATATATATATATATATATATATATATATATATATATATATATATATATATATATATATATATATATATATATATATATATATATATATATATATATATATATATATATATATATGCAATAAACTGACTACGAACAGTGCGAAACTAGTAGTTAACAAGCCTGAGCGCTTTCGACTCTTAATGATTCATTTTCAAAGGCAAATACAAAATATATACAAAATAAACAAATAAACACAGAAACGGTGTGCCTGTAAAACTCTAAATGGCTGTCTCTACATGAATTAAACCTATAGATACATTGTCTCAACCAAACTGAATAGACTTGTTGGGAATACTGGAAAATGTTTATAATTCCCTAAACGTCTACAAGCCAAAGCGACATTTATTACTTTTTTTGTACATTCATGTAATGCAGATTATAACCTGGATATTTGTTTCTATACCGGGTATTTTGTTCCTATAGTAACAATTAAAGGATACTGAGAAGATTTTAAAAAGTTTTAAAAGAAACTGTGTCGGCTACAAAGACTAACTCTACTAGTGCATCGTTTTCTTTTTCTAGTCTTCTTTGTTTAGATCGCTTGTTTTCAATGTTCTAAGGCGGCGTATCCAGAGAGATTCCTTTTCCTTCCTGGTTTCGGAACTCCAACCGTGGTTGTTAGCAATAGCGATAAGTATTATAACACTGAAAGTGTGGCATGATGAGAAGTGTTCTGCGACCGGGCTTCTGTACAGCTTCTTTGTTATCTAATCAGATTTATGAAGGTTTATCCTTTTGGGTAGCTTTTCCTGTTTCTCCGACGTACTGCAGGCTACAGATCTTACATGTGACGAGATAAATAACATTCTCTGTTGTGCAGGTTTTGTTTGGACCGTGTATGTTTGGTTTCTTTTTAGTCACTGTGCTAGTGAATGTCCTGGTCTTTATCATATGTTGACAGGCTTTGCATCTTTTATCGCCACAGGGTCCAGATTGATTATGTTGGTCTTGAATAGCGATTGGCGTTAGCTTTGCCTGACTAGGAGATCAATCATAAAAGAGTTTCACATAAGGACTAAAGCACCGCATTTAAAGAAGTTTGTAGGTCATGTAAGTTCGAAAGCATCGTATATAAAGAAGTTAGCACATCATATAAGTAAGAAAGCACCGCATATAAACAAGTTTACACATCATATAAGTATGAAGCACACCATATAAAGAAGTTAGCCCATCACATAAGCACGAAAGCACAGCATATAAAGAAATTTGCAAATCTTATAAGGACGAAAGTACAGCATATAAAGATGTTTGTACATTATATAAGGACGAAAGCGCCGCATATAAAGAAGTTTGTATATCATATAATAAAAGTTGTTATCTTAAGACAGCTCTGGCGTTCCGTATTATCTGACTAAACTCTAGCGAAGATTACTCTTCCCCCTACAAAGTCAGTTAAAAAAATAGGAGGTTAGTCTGCATGTCATGAACAGATGAAGGTGAAGTTTCATCAAATGATTTTATCTCTTATGAATACAAAGTCTCTGCCCATAAAGATTATACTGTCAGGAATTGAAATAAGACGAAAGCATTTATTTGAACACAATCTATTGACCTGTATCCCAAAGGAAGCTTTCGATGTGACTCTAATGCGATGTTTCGGCGTCTTGTGAAAACGACTCATTTAGTCCGATAAATAGCCGTTTACCATTGCAATTGAACGTGCGCGTGGATTTTCCTAAGAAATTAGGACATTTACACTCATTCAATATCTCTATTAGCCACTCGTCATTTTCAGGAAAGTTTAATTTTAGCTTTAGACGAAGTTATAATCACGGTATCTCTTTCACAATGTTCACTCACATGTTAGAAACAACAGCCAAAACCCCACAACAAGAGCCCACCACCACCACCACATCTTTACTTTGGTACAGACTCGTATCTAAATTAATTGAAAACCCTATTGATCTAAAAATGAAATTTAGTTTGGATGGACTGTTTTCTGGCCCAATGTTTATTCTGACCCGTACAGATTTATAGCTAAATAGTTTGGTATAGCTTTTACAACTGTTTTCCTCAAAGTGGCAATACTGTCATCATAGGTACGACTCCTAAGTACAGGAAACAAGGCAATGTTTATTCTGCCCTTACCTTATAATGTTTATTTAAAAAACGTAGATCAGAATATAGGTTTTGTTACTGGCAAACAACGATTATCAGAAGGTAGGTCTTAAAATTGATAAATTCGTATATCCGAAAGTAGGTTTTAGTATATGGACTAACAAAACAGACTCTTAAGAAACGTAGATCAGAATATAGGTTTTGTCAATGGCAAAGAATGATTATTAGAATGTAGGTATTATAAATGATAAACATCGTATATCAGAAAGTAGGTTTTAGTGTATGGAATAACAAAACAGTCTACAATCTACAAATAGTTTGATTTATTTGGTTTAACACAAACTGTATTTTATGTCTTTGAAAAAGAAAATGATATTAAAAAAGTGTTTATCCATATTCTCTCTCTTCGTACTTGCAATGTGAACGGGATGTAATTAAATAATTTATCTGGTTCTTCATAGACATTTTCATAATAACAAATTCCCTTGGAACATCTTATATCCCTATTCAAAACGATGTTGATATGCACCGTTAATAGTCTATCTTTGGCGACTTTCTGAAAAGATCCGTATGCATCATTGCTTTCATCACCCAGTACCATCATTGCATTGAGCAGCATGGACGATAAGATCTAACTATTTGGATTTGAATGGTAAACGTAAATATTATTCACAATCACAATTCTTTAATTTACCGGCTTCTTATCCTCATCGTTCAACATTGTAATCTTTGGTCTCAGTGTGACTATCTGTAATTATGAACTAATTTATATTTTATAAACGGCTGTCGCCTATAAAGAGTACAAAAGGAAAGTTCAAAAAGTGCCCATTTTTATATAAAAGTTTAAAATAGATTCAAAGTTTGCAAGTAAGCAGATTCTATATTAATCTCTTATATCGCATTTACCATATTTTTGAAAGTCAAAGATATGTTATAACACATATCAACTTTCTCTTTCACATGTTGTCATTTTTATGTTATTAATTCTTTTAATACAACGTTTCTGCATAACATTTGCGTGTCATGGAAAACAGACAAGTTTTGCTAGGGTTTGGTTATAGATTTTGATTAGTCACGATACTAAGGAAATAAATGACTTGCAGAGCACAACTCAAACGTCTATGTTGCTGGATCACACACACACACACACACACACACACACACACACACACACACACACACACACACACACACACACTCGTCTAAATTGCTATTTGTACTGAAACTAATGGACCTAAACTAGGATGAGGTAAGTTAAGTTGTTTTATTCAATAGACGGTTCTGATGGTTTAGCAGGATGTTAGCCAGATTACAAGAGTATATATATATATATATATATATATATATATATATATATATATATATATATATATATATATATATATATATATATATATATATATATATATATATATATACCTTATTAACATGTTTGTGTTTGATTTGGATTTTTAACGCAGCTTTAACAATTGTTCAGCCATATCGCTACGATGTCTAGCACTGGGGCCTGGGACATCATGTCGCAAACATGTAGCACCATGTCCCACCCTGTCACATTATTCTGACACAAGGCCGACTAGTCTCTAATCTCTTAATGCTGAGCACCAAGCGGGGCAGCTGTTATAATGATTTTTGTAAGTGTTTTGTATGATTCAACCGGCGATCAAGCCCGTATCAGAGGCGGACTCTCTTACCGCTATGCCACCGCAGCGGTAAAAACATCAAGAATCACAGTGGTTTTAGAATATGGTAATGTAAAAGTATCCTAAGTATATATGTGATTTCTCTCAGTTCTTTGCAAAACAGCTTAATATATGGACATTCTGATGGTACTTCCGACGAAAAGTGTAACAAATTAATGAACAAAACTGAGGGAGGCTATGTCCAATGGATCAGAGACCTTAGATCGTTCAGTGCATTATTAATATGCCATCAAAAAGGTCTAGTTATGCATTTCATAAAATGCATGACCGTCCGTGTGGTACACAAGGTTCATAAAATAATTGTACAAACTGTCTGTGTATTAAAAAAGGTTCAATGAATACCTTGCTCGCTTTCTAAATGAGGTTCATTGATTACTTAATTGACCATTTGCTAAATTATGTTCACAAAACATTTAGTTGTCTGTGAGCTAAAAGAGGTTCATAAAACAAATATAGAGGAGCGCGGTATTACCGGTGTACCACGGAATTTGTTTCCGCTGTTAGGTACCATGGTTCGTTTTTACTGCATAGGTAAGTTGGTACAATTTTAATTAGCGCACTTGTTCTCCGTCTTAAATTTGCGTAATTTCATACGTCAAATAAATATGTTCTCGTTTGTTGAATATGTGTGTTTGATATATACTCGTCCTCTTTGACAAATATCTTGTCTGGAAGTTGGCATCTCGCTGAAAGTTTCTCAGCTTATTATATCAATAGTGTAGCAAGAAAATTGTAGGCTTTATTATCAATACTTCTTAGATTTATCAATTGGCACTCTAAAATCAGCACGATACATTTCACTGTATCATCTATAGTGCATGTTTAATCGTCCCACATTAGCCAATATTAAAAAAAACTCACAAGAAGTAACATATAAATAGCAAATTCATTAACACAATGTATTAGCCAAATAGCTGCTGTGAGCTGGGCTGTGATTATCCTTGTAGCTAAGATAATTTCCTATTTTCCAAATGAAATCATGGATAGAATATGGTGTTATTTTGCTATATAAATCAGAGATAATATTTCCCCATTAAAGCATAAGTAAATTAATCAAAATAATAGCGTCAAGCCTCAGTCAAAGAAGATTATCTTGTTAGCCATAATATAATTGCGGTATACCGTGGTACGGATCGCGGAACATTCCGAAATACTGATATGTATGGAGTTTAACATTTGTCGTGGTACATGTTTTTCCTTTAGTTAAAAGAGGTTAACATAATAATTAGTTGTCCATGTGCTAAAATTGGTGCATAAAACAAGTGTTTGTAAAATAAACGATGTTTTGTTAATTACATTGATGCCCTTGAATTCAAAAAGGTTCATAAATATGTAATTGTCTGAGTAACAAAAGAGATGCAGGAAATCTACAGTTGTATGTGAGCTCATAAGATAAGCAGTTGTCATTTTTGCTAAAAGAGGTTCAAAGAAACTAATCATCAATAGCTATATATATATATATATATATATATATATATATATATATATATATATATATATATATATATATATATATATATATATATATATATATATATATATATATACACTATTTCAACAAATTCACAATGGGAATTCGGGACTAAATGTCATGGCCTTTCTGTGTATATTGTACACTAGGTTAAAAAGCTGGCATAACTTTATCGGTTGCCATAATTGCGAACATAGACATTTAAGGTCTATACTTCTTGACGACACACCTGCTCATGGCGTATGAATTATTCGGTTTTAGACCCATCTATGTCCTTATATTATTCTCTTTTGTCTTTCTTTTGTTGCACTTCTCCCTTTTACAAATTATTGTTAATTTCTTCATTTCAAAATACGATGGTATATTCATTTTTCAGCATCAATGGTCCTATTATACTTTTCAATATTCACTTGTGTTAGGTATATTTAATTTGCATTGCTTGTTAATTTATTTATTCTTTAAGTTTTTTCATTATCTGCTATGGAAAGTTGTGTGCTGGACTTGACCTTCTTCAAAATAAGTTCATCTTTTACTTCACCTGAATAATTTATTTTTATTTTTCTGTAAACAACAAGCAGGTAACAAATTGTCTCCTATAAGTATCGATTAAAATTAAAAAACATTATCTTGGTCTAAATCAAGGACGTTTTGTTTATTACATTTTATTGCCAATTAACTACGATTTTAGTATGTAATATTTAACAGCCTTTTTGTTTTAGAAGATTTATTCCATCAGATATTATTTCTTTCTAGAAAATGCTACTTTTGAACTGAGGTCAAGTGGAAAACAATATAATCATGTTTAACCATAAATTATTAATTCGTTCTTTAAGATCCTAGCAGAATCAACTGTGTCATTATTGTGTTGAGTAGTTACTTGGGGCTAGAATTGTATTTATGCATATTACGTGTTTACTAGAAATACAAAGTGCTCATAAAAATAGCATTCTTAGAAAAAGAGACTTTAATTTACAGTGAAATTTTAAATAAGGATATATTTTTGGATTGCATTATTGTGATCCATCAATGGACTGTTGGCACATCACCACAAGCATTTCAAAACTTTTAGCGTTGGATTTAATTTGGATTTCCAATTAAGTTAATGAAAACTTATAATAATTAGGAATCGTGCCTCTACATTTTAGGGTTATCGGGGATTGATTTTGCAATACCATTAGTTTTTTTTTTCATTTTCGCTTGGTAATTAGTATTGTAAGAAAATAAGTTATATGTTGAATTTTACAAAGCTTGTTGCTTTTCATTATTTTCTGTTACTTGTTTTAAGACCATACAGTCACAATACTAGGATACATAAACGTCTCAGTGTACCAAGGATATAATACAATAGTGTACATTGGGAATTTATATGGAATCCTGGACATAAGAATTCCTTGTGTGTTGGATGCATGCACTGCAAAAGCTTTTCGTTTCGTTTCAAACCGAAAGAGTGCTAATATAAACTTTCAACTGAAACATAAAACCCGGATGTCTTTCTGATTTGCCTACACTCATATTTGGAATGTATAATGCCTCATTGAATATACACTCTTTGCCCCATTAAGGAGTTAAAATAACTGAAACTTGTGATGTAATGTATATGCTATATTCAATGCATTAACAGCTGCAGACAGTTAGATTGCCTTTACAAACGACTTTTTACATATCAAAATAATTAGTGAAGCGTTGATTGTGCAGATGAGTGTCTGGGATAGCGTGATGATATGCGTTAACTTTAAGATATCGACTTTAGTCAGCAGTCTCGGTACTTAAAATATTTAAATATGGGGAAAAAAGAACAATTTTAACCCAAAGGATGTCATTAAAATCTTCTGTTGCTGCCTTGCCTTTCGCTTAATGCTTATATGCAACAAGAATCTTGACGACTGAAAAATTAAGAAAACTAAATTTAAAAAGAATTAGTACTAAATCAACACAAGAAAACTCGTAATTTAATTTAACGTAATTTGACTCAAATGAAAGAAATTGGAAATATTTTGGCTAGAACTACTCAGGATGGTGAAAGCATGAATTTAATGAAGTTTGTTTTCTATGGGTGGGGAATACTAAAGAATAAAGCTCTTTAATTTAGCTCTAGATGCACTTTCATAATGAAACAAGCAGACAAAACTTTGAACAGAAGTGTGCGTCTTTCTGTAATACACATTCTGATAGTGACAATTTGTTAACTGCTTGTTACACTATTGTAAAGTACACAGGAAAATATAACACATTCCCTTAACGTTAATGCAATTATTGTCACGTTATAAACATCTCTTATCACTTAGCTTGCGACTACCGTATACAGCTATTGTACGTTAATGTCTAATTCCACAATTGTCACTAACACCATATATCCCTTAGGCTGCGTCTACAGCATCAAGCTATTGTATATTAACAATCACATACCATTTTAATTTCAACTACAAGGTACGGCTTTTGTATACTAATAAATAACACATACAACACAGGTTCTACCTACAACGATTATCTATGGTACAGTAACATCACATTACACTTTCGTTACACTATGATACAAGATACAACTAGTTACACTAGCATCATATACCACTTACTTTGCCACTACAATATAAAGCTATTGTACGCTAGCTGTACATATCACTTAATTTGCGTCTACAGTATACAGCTATTGGATGCATTGCCGCTCAGTGTTAGGACTGATCAGCCTGGTTTCAGCAATATGTGACTGGATGGGACATCAAGCTATATGTCTACGACATGATACCCTAGTGCTAGACATCACTATAGAGATATGACTGCAAAAAAAAAATGTTAAAGCTGCGTTATAAATCCAACTCTCACACATACATGCTGTTATCATTAAGGGTGAAATTTTATAAGTCACTCATATTCAGAGATACATTGAGATAAATCTAAGGTATGTACTATTTTGATTTACGTCTCCATTTTATAGATTTATTAGATTTTATTTTAGTGGTCAGTTGTGATTATGTGAAGTCTGTGTTGGAGAAATATTCATCAGCCCGAGTAAGTAGCCACTATCTAGGGGCAAGCGTCAAAGAATGCATCGTGGATGAGATTTCATTATGGCATGGTTTAGTTTCGCTGTGTCAGGGCCGGATAAGTGGTTATGTTGCCAAGTAGTTCCTACGTAAATTCAATGGTGTTTCATTCTCTATCTTCATGTGAGATATTGGTGATAGGGACTGACATTTTGTACAATGGAATAATTAAAAAGGGATCGTTCCAATAATTGTTGCTACGATGGTAAATATGATTGAGTGATGAAGTCTGGTTTATAATAGTGATTCGACTCATTCAGGGACAGAATAGAAAAATAGTTCTCTATATTTGGTGTTTGGTTGTAATGTGTATTTCATGGTATGATATACGGTCGTTACGTTACGCATATGTGATATGTGTGGTCATCCGTTGATTAGAAGAAGAAAAAAAAATCATTTATAGTCTTGGCACCTTATAAGAATTTCCCGTAAACGACAGTTGTTGTAGGGAAGTACTTGGAAATATTGGAAAAACAAGTGACTTTGAGCAGAATTTAAGCGAGTGGTGGTTTCAATCGGTAAAGAGTCCCTTTGCAAATAACAATAATTCCTCTCTCACACACAACAAATCGTTCTGACTGAGGCAGCTGAGAACTGCTTCCATATTAGGGCCTAAAGAATGCTAATTACACACGCACGTAAAATCTGTAATACCTCACTTGAGAGAGCGGTTGCTTAGTAATGAATCAATGCCTACATACAATTAAGTTGCAATGAGCACATGAAGTTTATTTAGGAGCTATAACGAAGGGGGAAGCATCCTTGATTGCAATATCTTTATTGCCGTCGCCCATGCAATTTGGTTCACCAAATTGGGTGCATTGTGGCATATGTTCCTTCAAAGGCGGTTCATTTCGGAGATGAAAAACTGACCTTGATATTTCTATGTCAACATCCTAGTTTTGTAGATCAATTAGTGTAATGTAAAGCATTGCCGCTATCGAGGTCGATGAACAAGAGATATAAAGCACACTGAAATGTTATTACATTGAAAGGTAAGACTTGTGTATGATCGATATGACTATGTCGATCTGTGAGAAACAATATAGGTTTTGCATCTATTTTGTAAATGATGCAAGAGAAGAAACAATAGGTATGTTTGCAATTTTGCGAGTAACATAACAGTTCATAACCTAACTTTTACCTTGTCATCAAATGCACGTGCATATCAACTATTCAACCAACTTTCATATCCTAATGTTATAAACTAAACATGTTTTGGATCACATTTTCTTAATCACAATATCCATTGTCTTTGCGATGGTCAGGCATATCACAATTGGAGCGTCTTAATATGTCAGAGTTCCTTCTCGCAGTAATCACATTGCTTAATGCATAAAGGTGTCTTCCCTTTGCTTAATGTATAAATGAAATGTGTCCTTTGTTTGATTTATGTATAAAGGTGTCTTCCCTTTGCTTAATGCAGAAAGGTGTCTTCCCTTTGCTTAATGTATAAAGGTGTCTTCATTTCCTGATACTGGAGTTGACGCTGTTTCAGTTTTAAAGTCAAACATATTTACATATACATAGACAGGCTAATAACCTCTATCTAATCATGAAACAGACTAATAACCTTTATCTAATCATGAAACAGACTAATAACATTTATCTTATTTTGAAACAGACTAATAACTTTTATCTAAGCATGAAACAGACTAATAACCTTTATCTAATCATGAAACAGACTAATAACATTTATCTTATTTTGAAACAGACTAATAACTTTTATCTAAGCATGAAACAGACAAATAACTTTTATCTAATCATGAAACTGACTAATGACTTTTATCTAAGCATGGAACAGAATAATAACGTTTATATAATTCTAAAACAGCTTTCATAACTCAAATATAAGGACCATTGACGCGAACCTTGGGAGGCATGCACATTCACTATACCAGTACGGTGTCGTTGTCACCGTTGACCAGACCTGGAACAAAATTGACTTGCTGGACTTTCATTGGTGGATGGATACACAACTTTCAATCTTCCGCCCCCCAAAAAAATAAATTATAAAAACCTCATGCGTACATGAAAAACTCATATCGATACGGATATTTAACAAACATTATACATGTAAAATGAACAGCAAGAAAACAAATGACCTTATAAATACAAAATACAACCTTTTGTAAGATATGACTTATCTGACCGTGACCGTCTACAGCAGGATAATATTTCATTGATGAAAAAAGCATGTTACAGAGTGAAATTACCAAACTCTAGCACGAATACAAAAACAATACAGAGTGAAGTAGCAATGCTATAGCATGATTACAATGTAAAATTAAGCATTTTATTGAGCGAAATAACTAAACTATGGGACGGTTGCAAATGTCCTTACACATCAACAATTTTTAAAGATATGCTTGGAGAAAAAAGGTTTTACAGATGCTTTAAATTAACAAAGCTTTAAAACATTTTTGCTTGAATATACATTGAAATAATTTGAAGTCAATATTCACCTTACTGCCCCAAAATACATGGAATAAATACTACATCACCACAAATTAATTCAGCTATTATCTTAAAGGCAATTTATCAACTGTTCCATCTTTAATAAATATTTGTATTGAAATTTTCACTATTTGAGAATTCGCTATTAATTTTGGCGTCTTAAACCCTTTGTCATATGACAGTTTTAAATGGCTCCCATTCTTGCTTTCATTTTAATATTATGGTGTCACGTGTGATAATGATACTTTTTTAAAAAAATTATTTTGAACTACATTATGAGAAAGATCACTTTTTTTCAACGGACATAAAAGTGGTATGGTGGATTTAGAAGTATTCGCGCATGCGTCAAGATTTAGTGAAACTTGGAATGAGTGATACAGCCATAGCTTTACAGGGTCCTAAACACTGAAAATAGTATAGTCTTCCCACTACAAATTGTGGAACTACACCACACACTAACTATTAAAAGTAATAAGGCGGGAAAAATAGAAATGTTGTCGTCATTCCAAATCTAAATGGTCTTCCATGCAGATCGAAATGTTCATACATAATTCATTCAATTTTATCATCAGCAATTAATTCGATTTTTGTTCTGGTGCATCTGTTGGGCCGGAGCCCTAAGCACCTGCTTAGTGTGTCTAATTGCTAATAATTCCATCTTTACAGCTTATTATAAAGCATTTTTTCAGAAGAACAGAGGTGAGCTAGTTGTGTAGGATATTATCTTCCAAGTTCAAGTATATATTGTCAATCTATATATATATATATATATATATATATATATATATATATATATATATATATATATATATATATATATATATATATATATATATTTATTCAATAAATCTATATATATAATATTTATTTATTGTATTACGTGTAGGCTCGTACAAAAGGGAAGAATGACGTCAACAAGCTTTGCAAATTTTAACAACAACAAAAAATAATTTATTTTCCTATAAAACAGTGATAATATGAAATAGAACATACGGTGTTTAAATTCAAAATTAATCATAGATTTGAAATTCAAGTCCTACCACTAAACACTTCTACTTGAATCAGGTTCGAATCTCGATGAAGTTCCAATAAGAACGTGTTTACGTCAAATGACGTTGTACGGTTGGCAACAATTCCTCGTTGAACACAATTTGTAATGTTATGCTTAGAATTCCAGAACAAATTATTGCTGAATATATTTGTCCGAGAAATTTTATCCAATAGAAGAACTTGTGTTATTTTCTAGAGAATGAATTATTAAATTCCCAAAATTAGACGAACATCAAAAAAAAGAAAAAAGCAGGCATCAACAATCAATAACACCTTGAGATCTGATTTGCAAGAATAAGACTAATTAGCTTTCACTAAGACTCAAGTATTAAACCCAACTAAAAACGTCATTTCGACACTTGTTATGGGTCATATGATCACTTAATCATCAAAATCGCGTAACAAGAAAGGTCATTTGTCAAATATGTTAGAAAAGCCTTATCTAAAAAATCAAATTCTCACATTGCAAATAGAAACGAAAGGCTTGTTTACAACTCAACATGTGGGCAGAAAATGACATAGGTAACAACGAGTCATATTCACTCGATGTTTACAAAATCTATATATATATATATATATATATATATATATATATATATATATATATATATATATATATATATATATATATATATATATATATATATATATATATATATATATATATATATATATATATATGTATATATATATGTACATATATATATATAATATATATATATATATATGTATATATATATATATATATATATATATATATATATATATATATATATATATATATATATATATATATATATATATATATATATATATATAAAATCAGGTTATCAACAAAATTTAAAATGAAAAGAAATCAATGACTTGGTTACAAAAGAAGGAAAATGGTACTAACATGTACTCAAATAAAAAGACAATAAAAATTTCTTTAAATGCAAAATTACTGTCAACGTTAATATACTATCTTCATTGCCAATGAGATGTGACCTTTGAGTGCAACGATGAGAGACTTCATCACCTATTTTATGCGAACATCAAGACTTCCGTTCGTCCCTGCTCCGCCGATCTTTGTCTAGCTGTTTGGTGGCGGACTCTTGTCCGTCGAACTCTGATTTAGCAATCGTCTCTGGACTTAGATTTCGGCTTAGAATTTGCTCTGGTCCTGTGATTGGTTCAGGGATTTCTTAGGTGAATCCAGGAAAGCTGTTTCCTTCAATAAATAAAATGTCTCGCAATAGACAATAGGTCACATTCCCAAGTATATCTGTATTTTTACATTAATTCGGCTCGGAAAACAAAAGGTATAAATTCTGCCGCAGTAACTCATTGATCCTAACTCTTATGTTAACATAGCTGGTCAAGGTTTGTCCTGACCTTAATTCGGATCACGCTAGGGGTGGCCAATTAAATTCAACTCAGCCGTATGAACCCGTATGTAACCCTCCCTAGACTTCTTAATCTACCAATCTAGCAGTGTTAAGTTACATATGGCTTAGACCCTCAGATCTAACTAATTTAAAATAGTTTACTCGACCAATTAAATATTACAAACTAGTATATAGATATAAACTTAAGTGATCAATTAAATATTACAACTAGTATATGGATATACAATAAATGTTAGATCATACTCATTCCAGACAGAGTTAATCCATAAAACTATGAAATATTACCCATCATTCCTTAAGCTTCATTCATGAAAATTCCTAATCACTCCTATGTATTAAAGATTCAATTACATGCAATCTTGTCAACTAATCTAATGAAATTTTAATTACATTCAATCTTGCTAATTCTCCAAATGAATTGATAATTAGAAAATCAAAGAATAAAATGTCATGACTAGCATTTCACTAAAATCCAGCAAAATAAAATCATACATACATACATCATATGAAGAATACATCTGCAAATAGATCAACAAATGAAATAACATATTAAAATCGGGAAACTAAGATTGCGTACCTTTTGCCGCTTTCTTTATTCGTTTCCACGAACCTCACGTATAGTCCGTCTCCTAACTGAGACAACTATCCTCTGGCCCCTTACTCTATAACGAAAACGTTCTTGCTACGAATTCAAATGTAGAGTTTGTCTACCCGCTGAGACAAAACTCTCGCTTTACTGCCAAATCACGAGATAACGTCTTACACGCTTCTCCCGGAGTCGACCACTATTTTTCAAGAAAGATTGAAGGACTGAAGAATTTTCCTAAAGTAAAACCTTTAATTTCTTACAGAGTTACGCCAATAAATCCATATTAACCAATCGGAATGGACTGTTTCATAAACCTGTTCCGTAGAATTTTTGGATTGACAAAACAACTAAACAACTAATCAAGCCGTAATTAACATTCCTTTGAACAATCATCTATAGCCAGCTCCCGCCTTTTACCTGATCGATTTTGGGAAAGGGTCTTATGTCATTCTCTTGTACCATAGCATATGACTCGGTCAAGTGACGTCGGCTAGAACGAATTCCCTTTTGACTTTCAGAGATGAAATGAAAATAATCATCTATCTCTAGCCCTTTCTACTTTAATTAAGTTGACTTTGATACAATTCCTTTAACCAAAGCTTCTAAGAGTTTTCAAAATTCGACACATCACAAATTGGCAGGATTTGACAAGTTGTTCTTAAGCTGTGCATTAGAAATTCCAATATACTGGTTTGAAAATGATGTTTTTAATACAGATTTCCTTTCTGTTTCCGAAGACACTGAAGTAATACCTTTCGTTTGGTAGTTTTAATATCTGAGCGGATTAACTGATTCTAACACTTCGAAGAATTGTTGCCATTGGCTTAGATAATAAAACCACCATTAAAATTTCCAGCTGAATTTTCCACCCTCGCCACGTAGAATTTCGGGATTGATACGTGTTTAATGTGAAAATGTTACTACAACTTTCAGTATAAAACTTAGCGGACATTAAGATATGTACGAAACAAGCTGTAAAGCAATATAAAAATTTTATATTAAATGATAAGTGTTATTTGCTCTTGTTTCTGGCAGTTAATCAATAATTATCAGATGATAATTGTAATAGTAGCCGATAATGGTAATGATAAATCTATTTTAGAACAGAATTGTCAGAAACATAACATTTATACGTTGTCACAAATTTACAAGGCGATGGAATATAATCTTCGATTTGAGCAAAAACTATATCGATTTGTTTAGCCTTCTTCTAACGATATTTATGTCGATATGAATTGTATTTAGACAATGCGTTGTGGTTTATTGTCCAATTCATACACAGCCTGAAGCTTCTCATATTCCGTAATGCTTTTATGAGAATTTTAATATGGATCATCAACATATCATCTTGCGTCTTTGATCTGAATTAAATATGGATGCCTTTGAATGTTGGTCTTGTGCGATTTTCAAGGTCAACGCGTTAGACCAAAACTTTTATTTCGCCCTACAGAGAGCAGTAGTCAAAACTTTCCTTTGGAAATCTGAGATGATTGGTATATTTATTCTCGATATATAATATGATAATAAGTATATCTCAATTTCAAATGGTTGTCTTCAAATATAGATAAAACTATGTTCCCAGATCCATGGAAACACAAATTCAACAAATTAATTTGTATCCATGTCGCTGGAAACACAAATACAACAAACTAACCAATGCGCATCCAAGTCGCGAAAAATTCAAAGACAAAAATATTGTTAAGAAGTCTTTAGTTTGCTCTCGTTGGAATTTTTTAATGTTACAAGAAGAATTATATCAAATATGTAAATCGCCTAGTAACACAGGATACAAAAGCCCCGTATAATTACCAAACATAATCAATGAAGCCTTAGACTGCGTATCTGGTTTAGGCCTTTTTCATTTTGTGACACTAATTTACATATTCTAACACTTGTAAAATGTTGTTAATTGAGTATTAAAAATCTGCACACTTCTTCATATTTCGTTTCTTTTTAAAAAAGCGTGACAAAAAGAAGAATCACTGGAAAAAACAAAAATATGATACTATTAAAATGGTAATTAGTAATGAATTTTACGTTGGCAATCAAATGCAATAGCTATGTTAATAATTCAAACATGTATGTATGTATGTATGTATGTATGTATGTATGTATGTATGTATGTATGTATGTATGTATGTATGTATGTATGTATGTATGTATGTATGTATGTATGTATGTATGTATGTATGTATGTATGTATGTATGTATGTATGTATGTATGTATGTATGTATGTATGTATGTATGTATGTATGTATGTATGTATATATGAAGGTAGGTATATAGGTGGGTAGGCAGGAAGGCAGGATGGCAGGTACGTACGATTCACCATGATGTTTGCTTTTAATGAAAAACTTATCCAGAGAGTAATATATCAAAGATACTATACTGTACATATATATGATTTATATCACATCCAAACACACAATTGGATTTCCAACACAGTTTACTTTGACTTCAAGCAACTGTGTATTGACGGAATTAATGAAATCTGCACGTCCCTATCCATTGTGTCCGCTACAAAATGTTGCTGTTAACTTTTTGAGAATAATAACAATCTTTTTTGCAAATTGATAAGTTACTTTTAAAAAAAAACTTATATTTTCATTGATATTGATTAAATAAATATAAGATAAACGTATGATTTATACAAAAAAGTTGTTTTAAATGAAGAACTTAGAGCACAACAAACACTACATGGTTAACTAATTTTTACATTGAATACCGTATCTTTTACATACCGGTTCCCATATCTAAACAGGTTGGAAGTATAAACTTACCGAAGAGATGAGAAAGCGAGAGGAAATTCAAACATACAATGTATTTGCAGCTCATTTATGTTATTTTTATGGTTTAATTAATATTGCTACCAACTAAATAATTGCAAATTTCCTCCATTTTTAACATTGACCTTTCCGTTGCTACGTGTCACTAGCTCTTTCCACCATTCAAAGGTCCAGAGACTTCATCGCATGACACAGGGGAAGAGACCACGTTTGTTTTCAACGGAATTTTGCTGGTATCTTTCTACAGCGAGAGATGTGCTGGCGGACATAAGAAGACTTATTTTATAGGCATTTGTTCATTGCCAATCTATGGGTTTCTTTTATTGGTCATTAGTCCTTGAAGCAATGAAAAATGATTGACGGAGTTTAGAGCAGAATTCAGACATATTAACATTAAATAGTACGTTTATATACCCACCTTAACAGGTTGTATAACCACTACGAATTAATAGGCGTTTTTAGGTTACTTTCGAAAGCTAATTTTATTTCTCACTTCACTTCACATACTTCCTCGTATTCTCTTGTGCATGAGAGAGAGAGAGAGAGAGAGAGAGAGAGAGAGAGAGAGAGAGAGAGAGAGAGAGAGAGAGAGAGAGAGAGAGAGAGAGAGAGAGAGAGAGAGAGAGAGAGAGAGAGAGAGAGAGAGAGGATTTCAATGCAATTTTGCAATGCAATTTTGTATCATGTTTAATTCATTGAGAAGACATAGTTTATTAATATTTTTATCTTTGGTAGATTACACGCTAATGATTAAACAGTGTAAATTGATCACATATTTAGAGACTATAAAAGCGACAACATACTTTTGAAATATAACCTAATTTCTGCATCAATATTGATATATGAGCATTAATGTCTTACGCGGATCTCTATTCCATTTACTAAAAGTATTGGCATATAAAAAAAATTGTGCGAGCATTTTAAAATAAAATCTATATAGCGAGTGGTATACCATTGATACAGCGTATATATTGTATTTATATCACATACAAAAAAATATATTTGACCTTTGAACGGAGATAAGATTTACTACAGACAGCGATTTATTGACCTAGTGAATGAACTCTTCACATACCTGAGCGTGTCCGCTCATAAAATATAGTTCTCTGCCGTAGTGGCGAAAATTTATTATCACCTCTGCATATTATAAAGTTGATTATTTTCTTTTCTTGGTCTCTATTTTTTCTCCACATTGAATAAATTAATATAATGCACACTTATGATTTAAGCATGAAAGATGGTATTAAAAAAAATAGTAGAGAAGTGGCAACACCATTCAAATAAACGCAAAGCCATTCACCTTCAGGCGCATGAAAATTAATGTGGAATAGAAACTAAGCCAACTGACGAACCAACAAGAGGTAATTAAAATATTACAATATATTTACACTTGACCTAAGTCTTTATTCTGCTTTAGCAACATTACAACCGACCCACAAACTCTCTCTCTCTCTCTCTCTCTCTCTCTCTCTCTCTCTCTCTCTCTCTCTCTCTCTCTCTCTCTCTCTCTCTCTCTCTCTCTCTCTCTCTCTCTCTCTCTCTCTCGTCAGTTTGACTTTAAAACTGTTTGTCTTCTGCCTGTCTCTCTCATCTTTCGGTCGGTTTGACTTAACTTTTACCATCATTCATAAGTCAAAAAAATTAGTCGGTATAAAGTTTACGTTATCCATTTCGTACATTTTATCCCCTATAAAATGTCGATGTCGATCGATTGATCGAGAGAGAGAGAGAGAGAGAGAGAGAGAGAGAGAGAGAGAGAGAGAGAGAGAGAGAGAGAGAGAGAGAGAGAGAGAGAGAGAGAACATTATGGTATGTTTAAGAAAAAAAGAAGAAAGAAACATAACATTAAATATATCCAGTATGTGTACCACGTACCCGAGGAATTTACTGGTTTGCAACATTGTATCATTGATAAACAGGGTTGATAAATTCCAAGGAAAGTGCATACGTATGGTTAAGACGAACCATTTTCTTGTAGGTTACTTGGTGTAATTTCTCTCTCAGTTAACATTTCTGAGCAGTCTGTCCGTTATGCTTGAGAAAGGAGGGGAGAACAGACAGCAGAAAGGATTGTGATAAAAAAGTGCACCATATTTCATTAATTTAGAAAACGGGGATTATTAATACTTTTCATCATTATTTTTCATACGTCACTAGTGACTAATTGTGGAAATTGATCATTGATCTAGAATCGAATCAACTGAAGACGCTCGTGAGAATGTTTATGAGTATTATTGTGTTGTGGGTGGATCACAGTTTGATATATTGGTATATCAAATTGCTTTATACCAACACACTTTAAGTGCATGCTATTTTGTAATGTATGTGGTATATACAGATAGATAGATAGATAGATAGATAGATAGATAGATAGATAGACAGACAGACAGACAGACAGACAGACAGACAGACAGATAGATAGATAGATAGATAGATAGATAGATAGATAGATAGATAGATAGATAGATAGATAGATAGATAGATAGATTATGGTTGTATGTGAAAATATAAATACAGGCTTTTTTACTCTATTTCTTAGATACCAAGAGGCATGACAGACCTAAACTTGACATTTTTTTTCGGCAAGATTGTTAAATATTTTAATATCACGCGACGAACATATATGTGTTGCTTGGCACAATATTTTTCATTAAAATGTGAATTTTTTAAATAGTAAGGTTACCAGTCACCATGTCCTGTTTTTGTATGGTAATTAATACATCACAAACAGTTACACAGTCATTGATGATGCATGGATAAATAAACATCTAAGGATTTGATCGATATTCAATGATAAAAGCTTTGGCAATTTTACGACACCGACGCTTTTTGAGGAAGATATATTAACTTTGTACTACACTATTCGTATTAAAGTTTTGAATTAATATACTTCGTATGATAATAATCTATTATTGGATTTCGAATGACGCACATGTTATGACATTTTACTTTTTTTCTAATGATGAGTAAGTTAAAGTCATAGTAAGTTTTATTTGTAAGCTTTAATTACTGTCATGTATATTTAATTTGTATGTGTTATGTTATGTTCATCTGTAGTTTGCACCTGACTTTGTCCCAAAGCAAGGTCATGTTGTACATGAAATGAAGGTCATTTTGTACATGACTATTAGCATTTGTAGTTGTTGTTCTGGAGTTTAACTCTATCTCTCAAGGCAGGATAGTCTATAATGGCAGCCAGTATAATTGGTGGAGGTTAAACTTGGTAAAACTCGGGTAAGAACCACCAACCTACGGAGAGCTAATGTCAGCTTTCTCACCTACCCACATTGGCAGAACAAGAGACTCAAACCCATACAGACAGAGGTGAGATGTTATTGATTGGTTAAAGCGAACGCTTCAGAAGACCATGGCCACCTGAGTACCAAATAAGTTTTGTAAGCAACAAATTGCATTGCTAGATTAAATGTTCAGATCATTATTAATGAAAGTACACATGTTTGTTTGTGCCTGCTTCTACGACATTAGATTTCTGCTTGAATATTCATCAATCGTTGTCAAATTTGATTGTTTTATAAAGGCGATTGACCGACATTCTGTGTCTTTTCTTTTTATTTAATGTTATTCGCTTCAAATATTTCTAATTTTTGTCTTAACACCTGAATCAGAATCAGTGTTATTGTGATGTTCAGTTTTCGTTTTGGTTACATTTATTTATTCAAATTTTTATTCACTACAAAAGGCTTAATAATAATCTTGGACTTAAACATTAATTTGGATTTACAGATTTAGAAAAGTGGGTTCAGACAAGAATATTGAGGGCAATATCAGTGTTATACGTCGAAAGTCTGTTAACGCCTAAACACACTCCAGACCATTGGTATATTAGGTATATTAGCACATTCTAGACTACAGGCAAATCAAAACATTCAATATCGGAACTTATTTGGAATACCACTGGATGTCCGGTTGAACTTCGTGCATTTAGATTTTTTACTATAGGATTTTTTAAAATTTAATTTACAATTTTGTAAATTTTTTTTAATTTTCACTTTGTATCCTAGAAAAATACATTTTTGTGTTAAAGTTTACAAAAGTTATCAGTTTTTCTTGCTTTTAGTTTAAGATTATACAATAGTAGCATAAGGGTAAGCTGAGTTCTCCACGTAAACAATGTGACATATATATATATATATATATATATATATATATATATATATATATATATATATATATATATATATATATATATATATATATATATATATATATATATATATATATATATATGGCAAATTGGCGGCGTGCAAAACACACACCAACCTCTTTCACTACGGTTCATTACTAGGGAATGACCTCCGCGGTGTGATTTACCCAGTGTGGATAGAGAGAAAGAAGAATGCAGATCACTGAACAAGTATATTAAAGAAGTGAACACCACGAGCCCCCTTTCAATGAACAAATATAAAATTTAATCAGTTTATCAACAGAATTTAAAATGAAAAGAAATCAATGACTTAGTTACAAAAGAAGGAAAAATGGTACTAACATGTACTCAAATAAAAAAGACTATACAAATTTCTTTAAATGTAAAATTACTTTCAACGTTAATATACTATCTTCATAGCCAATGAGATGTGACCTTTGAGTGCAACGATGAGAGACTTCATCACCTAATTTATGCAGACATCAAGACTTCCGTTAGTCCCTGCTCGGTCGATCTTTGTCTAGCTTTTTCGTCTTGGACTCTTGTCCGTCGAACTCTGACTTAACAATCGTCTCTGGACTTAGATTTCTGCGTAGGACTTGTTCTGGTCCTGTGATTGTTCAGGGATTTCTCATGTGAATCCAGGAAAGCTGTTTCCTTCCATAAATAAAGATGTCTCGCAATAGACAATAGGTCACATTCCTAAGTATATCAATATTTTTACATTAATTCGGCTCAGAAAACAAAAGGCATAAATTCTGCCGCAGGAACGTTACCTAACTCTCTGTTTACAAAGTCAGTCAATGCTTGTCCTGACCTTAATTCGGGTCACGCTAGGGATGGTCAATTAAATTCAACTCAGCCGTATGAACCCTTATGTAAGCCTCCCTTGACTTCTTACTCTGTTAAGTTACATATGGCTTAGACCTCCAGATCTAACTATTCTAAAATAGTTTACTCGACCAATTAAATATTACAAACTAGCATATACATATACCTTAAGTGATCAAAAAAATATTACAAATTAGTATATGGTATACATGTAATGTTAGGTCATACTCATTCTAAACAGAGTTAATCCATAAACTATGAAACATTACCCATCATTCCTTAAGCTTAATTCATTTAAATTCCTAATCACTCCTATGTATTCAAGATTCAATTACATGCAATCTTTTCAACTAATCTAATGAAATTTTAATTACATTCAATCTTGCTAATTCTCCAAATGAATTGATAATTAGGAAATCAAAGAATAAAATGCCATGACTAGCATTTCATTAAAATCCTGCAAAATGAAACCGTACATACATATATCATATCAAGAATACATTTGCAATAGATCAACAAATGAAATAACATATTAAAATAGGGAAACTAAGATTGCGTACCTTTTGCCGCTTTCTTTATTCGTTTCCACGAATCTCACGTATAGTATGTCTCCTAACTGAGACAACTATCTGGCTTCTTACTCAATAATGAAGACTTACTTTTTACGAATTCAAAATGTAGCGTTTGCCTACTTGCTGAGACAAAACTCTCGCTTCACTGCCAAATCACGAGATAACGTCTCACACGATGCCGGAATCATTTAACTTCCCTTGCGAAAGATTAAAGATTGCTGAATTTTCCTAAAGTAAAACCTTTAATTTCTTACAGAGTTACGCCCATAAATCCATATTAACCAATCGGAATAGAATGTTTCCTAAACCTGCTCGTAGAATTTTTGGATTGACTAGAAAACTAAACAAATAATCATGCCGTAATTAATCATTTACTTTGAACTATCATCTATAGCCGCTGTTGCCTTTAACCCTGCCGATTTTGAGGAAAGGTCTTATGTCATTCTCTTGTACCATAGCATATGACTCGGTCATGTTACGTCGGCTAGAACGAATTCCCTTTTGACGTTCAGAAATGAAATGAAAAATAATCATTTAACTATCTCTAGCCCTTTCTACTTTAATTAAGTTGACTTTGATACAATTCCTTTAAACAAAGCTTCTAACAGTTTTCAAAATTCTACACATCACAATATATATATATATATATATATATATATATATATATATATATATATATATATATATATATATATATATATAAGTAATAAGCTGTGATAGAAAAATGGTAATAAACTATCGAATTTCAAGAAACTAAATTCCAGGAAGCAATAGATACAAGTCATAATAATCGAATAAAAGGTTTAATCTATTACTCCTTATTTTTGGAAATTTTAAGTGGAAATAAAACACTGATACAGAATTTGTTAATTTTATTTAATACGTATGTTCATTATTCATGATGTTCAATTTTGTTCACATTTATGTCCTGAACAAATGCATAACCCGTGTGCCTTGTGATCAGATAAGGCATTTTTAGATGAATCGATAGACGAATTAGTAATCAAGTTTGGAACCCAATATAGAATATACCGGCACCGTGTAATAGCTTCTACGTAAGATGAATGTCATTTTCATTTATGATTAGTTTCTCTGATAAAAGAGTGTAACTATCATATGGTCTCCGTTCACTTCTTAATGTTCTTAAAAGAAAAGTGTTGGCGACTTAAAGTCTGTAGCATTTTTGTTAGTAACTGACCATTTTATGTTCGATGTTAGCCTTGCAGGAAATGCATTTTGTTTGAAAAATATTTATAAATGCTAATTTCACTTCTCTTGTCTGTCATTAAACGAAATATACAGGTTAAAATTGGTCTCGATGGAAGGACTGTGTGATATATCAGCCAGATGCAATTTATATTCCACAGAAAGAGAGCAGCAAAATGCAAAAAGAAAACAAAAAAAAAAAACAAGCAAACAAATTAATTTTTCTTAGAAAGCCCAATCAATATTCTTACAAGTGATTCAGAAAATGATTGATGAATAGCTTGTATGCTTAGTATATAGTGCTAATGAGTGTCATATTGCACCATTATTTTAATGGAAATGTAATGTATATGAAGGGGCCACGAGTGGCCTAGTAGTCTAAAGCGCTCTCCGTTACGGATCACTGCCATCTCACCTCAGTCTGCGTGGGTTCGAGTCTAAGATTCGGCGAATGTGGATATGTGAGAAAGCTTGCCAGTAGCTTCTCGTGGGTCGGTGGTTCTTTCCGCGGATTTCCCGGTTTCTTCCTCCACCATTAATACGGGCCGCCATGTATAGCCTATCGTGTGCTGCAAAATGGCGTTTAGCCCCACAACAACAACGTGTATGAAACAAATGGTGTTCACAGTTGTATCAAATACTGACTGATTGATGAAATACATTTCTATCAAATAAGGTTGTAAGTACCTAGATAAATGTTCCAGAAAGTGTATTCATAGTATATCCCATTTAGGTTAACGCTATTACGATTGTTCCTCCTCAAAAAATACAATTTAAAAAACAAAAAAATTTGCTAGATAACTAATCCAAACAAATGTGATGTGAAACTTTAAGCTGTGAAAGCATAGAATGTGTTGTGTTTGTCACCTCTTTCGCTGAAGTAGAGCATATTCCCTTTCATCTTTTGTTATTTCACCAAATTATTTATAGCGTACTTCTCAAAAACCAATAATGCTCCGTCCTACCTCTACAACTCATGTGCAAGTTCTTTCAACTTTCCCATAGTCCTCAGTCTTTTAACTTCCCATGTACCGATGATGATAATATCTCTTCCAAGGATTATGGTAGTAGGGGCACCAGTGGCATACTTGTCGCCTCAGACCGTACATGCAGCGCCTAGCGCGGTCAATGTTAACCCGGACTGAGACCGATCCGGTATGGAAGAATTGCTAGTTGTTTTCATTGGCGTGTCAAGGGCAAGATGCAGTATAGCGCAGTCCATCCTTCTCCAAACTGAATGACCACAGCGGAAGTCAACCGATATAATGTGGCATGCCCTGGTCTTTAGCACGTGGTCGTTGAGTTAATTTTGGAGCCCTTCAACCCTGGCCATTTACGTCATAGAGGGAGACCTCCGCCAGTGATGCCCAGCTTTCACCACACCTTTTTTATCCATACTTGGAAAACTAGTGGGTGTAGAGTCATATTCTATCCCGTAAGGAAACAATGAACTTGTACTACTGTCCCAGAGCCAGAACTCCTTTGCGGGATTGCCCAGACAACAGCAGCAATAACAAGGTTGAGACCAATATGGAAAAGAAGCTAAAATTGCTCTTCGGTCCAAAATAAAGCTGAAAAGTTAAATTGTCATATACATTTGTCTGAATGTTTGTGGAACAATGGACGCTCTCGTCAGACTTACAAAGAAGGATTCAATCCTTCAATATGAGCTGCTACCACAAGATCGTACGCATCTCATAAATTGACCATCTAACCAACAGAGAGGTCTACAGCAGGATCCATTGCGCCATGGAGTCCTACGAATACGTCTTGATGACCGTGAAAAGAAAACGCCGACTGCAGTGGTACAGTCATGTCTCTAGATAATCTGTACAAGCAAAAACGATATTGCAAGGCACAGTGCGGGGTGCAGAAGAAGAGGCAGACATAAAAGAGGTGGGAAGAAAACATTAAAGAGTGGACAGGTATGAGCTTTGGAGCTTGCGAAAGGGCAGTAGAGAACAGGGACAGGTGAAGAGAATTGGTTGTAATGTCAACTGTGGTGCCCCAAAGACCTCTTGGGTTACGAGATTAATGATGATAATGAAGCATATAATACAGTATAAATTATAAAAAAAATCTCATCAAACTATTTCTGATTACATGCAAGTGTTACTGCGAAATTCTGGTTTTATTATGCATTGTTACGTTTCGGCTCGTTCAAAGTAACAGAAGAAAATAGTGGAGACAACAGGCTTTGTAAATTTTAACAAAGATAATTTTATTTCCCTAGTAAACACTGTAAAAAAGTGAAAATGTAAAACACGACTTACGGTTCGGGAATAAACATCCGAATATTTATCCTAGCATTGTGAATATATACACGAGTCCTATTATTAAAAAGTTCTGAGTCTTGTTTTAAAGTCATGTTGCTTTCAAGATGGAGGATGATGACGTTAGATGAACTCTTTTCACAAATGTTCATAATTACACGTTGAATCACTTTGTACTATATTGTTCCTGTTTATAATGAATTTCACAGAAAGTTGTTGTCCTAAACGATTTACACGGATCTCCAGACAATAAATTATTATTGAAAAGGTAGATTAAACTCATATAGCTCTCAAGACTTATCATCTGACTGCGTAGTACATGATATAAAACATATACTCAGGAAAAGACATTGGTCACAGCCAATCATTTACGTAGTTTGTTTATCAAAACCAGTTACAAAACCAGTTATTTAAACAACCTCTTACGAAAGCCAAGAATCATTTACGTCCTAAACAAACAAAACTCTTAAGAAAGCCTAGATACATAATTACTTTTTATATAAACAAACTCTTACGAAAATATCTGTCCCCGTGAACAATAATCATCATCACAATAAAACACAATGGTACAAAAATGAAATAAAAATAATTCAAATTTAACACACAAGTAATTAAAATACAGTGTCGTAACAGCATCAAATATAGTAAAACTGTAGCTAGACTCATTTTAAGTTTTGCGGCACCGCTTAATTTTGTTTACAGTATCAAATTCATATAAATTGCAGTACAATTAACATCGTAGACACTACGGTGAAGAAAATGTAAAGAAGAAGCAATAAAGTGAACATGAATTTACGCATCAGTTAAGGTTTTAAATTTTCCTCTTTATAATGACCTGCACCGTGAGTGCTTGTATTAATTAGAATTAGTATGTGCAGTGTCCTTAGATATACGCATATATGTCTGTAAGTGTTAAACGGACGGACCTTCTAAAAATGAAGAGAACGGGAAAATAATAAAACAATATGGGAATTTGTTACAAATGAAAGAATGGCAAGTATGTTTCCTGCTGATAAATTCAATTTTTATTGAAAGCACAAATCAGAACCATAGTTGTTTACACTACAAGTTGAAGATCAAAATGGCTAACTTGAAAAAAATCTTTTATAAAAATACTTTTAACTGAAATGAGTTCCGAATTATTTCAAACTGTGAAATGAACACTGCAAAATATTGGACTCGATGTCATGACAAAAAGCCAAAGATTTTGAATATTCAGTCAATAAAATTCTATTACATACCTAAACAACAAGAATATTAATCACGCTGTCTTGTTATAAGAATAATACAATTGAAAGAAAAACTATTTCATCGTTTATCTCAACATTTGAAACGCCGCTTATTTAATCAATGAAACATAAGCACCGAACACGTTGTTTTACTGCCGTTTAAGCGTGTGCCTATTTGGGTGTGATCTCGTTCAACACAGAACGAATGTAAGTAAGTTAAAGAGGATGTAATGCCATGAAGCCAACTAAACCAAACGAGTTATCGATGCTAGAACAAATGAGGCAACATATCACTAACAAATGAACATACCATTGTTAAAAGATGAGCAACACAAATTCTATATAAGGTTATTGCGTATTGTCTTAGTATTTGTTGATTTCATTATTTCACGTGCAAATTGCAGTGGAACTGGAGCAGTTGTCAAGAAACTATAACATTTGACAAGGACCTTTACTTCAAAGTACAGCGAGTTCAGTGATATGTCTCATTGTTGCGTCAGAATTACAATGATATACATAACTGATTGGGAGTTACGTAATTTGAAAGCGATATACATGCCGACAATGCCACATTTTCAACTTATCTTTCAATTCAGCCTCCTTTCACTGCAAAAGTGGTTGCTTGCCCTGAAAATGTTAAATGTACTTTGTAAAATTTAGCACAAATATGTTGAAATCTGTATGCATGGGCCAAATATCCACTCCTTATTTGTTTTAACTATGTTAATTCAACATTCACGATCACTAGGACGGGTTTGAATCCTTCAATCGGATCATCCAAAGGCGTCTAATACGATAAGTCCTTACTGCCATTATCTCAAAACTATGAAACATGTATGTGCTTTTGTGCCATAAATGAATAAAATGAATCAAAATCTTATTTTGTTCCATGCAGTTTACCAAAACAGCAATGAAAATTGTTTATGACAACTCCATACATAACGCAAAAAAAAAGAAATTTAAATTTGAACCTCTTTTCTGGTTAATGTAACAATGAAAAAAAGACGTAATGAAATAATTGTACATGGTAACATGAATTCAGTTAAAATATTGGACACAATTGCTTTTTTTGGCTGTGTTTTCTTTGCCATGAATATTCTGAAACTCAAAAGAGGTCACTTGCGTTTAAATAAAAGTGTTACGTATATTATAATTGCTCTGTAAAGTTAGATTTGCCCCAAAGACCCAGTTGTTTTCTTATTGAGGACGGATTCTGCCCCAGTTACCTAGTTCATAATTTTTTGAGGACGGATTATGCCCAAGTTATCTAGTTCATACCTTATTAAGGACGGATTCTACCCCAGTTACCTAGTTCATACCTTATTGAGGACGTATTCTGCCCCAGTTACCTAATTCATACATTATTGAGGACGAATTCTGCCACTAGGACACCTAGTTTATACCTTATTGAAGGCTGATTAAACCGCAGCGCAAACGCATAGTTCATACTTTATTGAGGACAGATTCTGCCCCAGCAGATGCAGTTAGAGCTATGATATAATTATCTGTCCATAAACACGTTTCTTTTCACAATAACACAGATACTGAATGTCATAAAGAGGAGATTGCCTTAAACGACAAGGGATTATGCTAGATTGTGTGTGTATGTATGTATGTATGTATGTATGTATGTATGTATGTATGTATGTATGTATGTATGTATGTATGTATGTATGTATGTATGTATGTATGTATGTATGTATGTATGTATGTATGTATGTATGTATGTATGTATGTATGTATGTATGTATGTGTGTGTGTATGTGTGTGTGTGTGTGTGTGTGTGTGTGTGTGTGTGTGTGATTAGGATTTTAACAATTTTTCAGTCATACCGCTACGATGTTTACAGTGTGGCAGTTTATAGTAATTCATAGCACTGTGGTATCATAAGGCCCAGACTTGTAGCAAGATGTCCCACTCAGTCAAGGTATACTGACACCAGGCCGATCAGTCTTAACACTAATCTCTTAATGTTGAACACCTAGTGAGGCATTATTAGTGCCATTTTTTTATAAACATTGCCACGACTCGGCCGGATTTAGAACCGCGACATCCAGCATCCGAGACACTTCAATAACTTGCGCCTCAGGTTGCTATTGTTTAGTTTTGTATGCGAAATGGTTATTTGGATACGTAAGGCTTATCTGTGATTAAATGCGGTATATATATATATATATATATATATATATATATATATATATATATATATATATATATATATGTATATATATATATATATATATATGTATATATATATATATGTATGTATATATATATATATATATATATATATATATATATATATATATATATATATATATATATATATATATATATATATATATATATATATATATATAAAGAGAGAGAGAGAGAGATTTGCTGCTTTCATTTACATAAATTGAGATTTGAAAATATGGTAAGTCATAGTTGGTTATGGACATGGTTATTAGCCACACAGATCACGATCTTTGTCTTGAATAAAAAAACTCAGTTTGAGTTGGTTCAGAGTTTTAAAAAATATACATTTTTACGTCCAGTTTAATTCAGAATATGCCAAAATTACTATAGCCAGACAAATAACGTTTTTAATGCTTTGTTACTGCCTTTGATCCACGTATATATATATATATATATATATATATATATATATATATATATATATATATATATATATATATATATATATATATATATATAGATGCAATAAACTGACGACGAACAGTACGAAACTAGTAATAAGAAGATTTAGAAAATGTTACACAAAAGGATAAACCTTAATAAATGTGATTGGATGACAAAAAAGCTGTACAGAAGCCCGGTCGCAGAACACTTCTCCTCCCCTGGCCACACTTTAAGTGATATAGTACTTATCGCTATTGCTAACAACCACAGCTGGAATTCTGAAACCAGGAAGGAAAAGGAATCATACTGGATACGCCGCCTTAGAACATTGAAACCAAGTGGTCTAAACCAAGAAGACTAGAAAATGAAAACTATGCACTAGCAGAATTTAACATTTTCTAAATCTTATTATTATCCTTCAATTTTTACTATAAGAATAACTGATATAGAATCAAATATCCGGGATATAATCTGCGTTACAAAAAGTAAAAATAGATGTCGCTTTGGCTTGTAGACTTTTAGGGAATTATACAACGTTTTCAGTTTTCGCAACTAGTCTATACAAGGTGGTTGTATTTATAGTTTTAGCACATGTGAAGACAGCCATGTAGAGGTTTACAAACACAACGTTTTTGTGTTTATTTGTTTGTCGTATATATGTTTTGTATTTGCCTTTGAAAAAAGACTCATTAAGAGTCGAAAGCGCTTAGGCTAGTTAGTTACTAGTTTCGTACTGTTCGTCGTCAGTTTATTGCATCTATTTTAATTAATCCCTGACACACGTGATCCTTTGGTGGATCCAGTACGCTTGAAAGGGTTGTTATTCGCCATATGATTTGTATTCTTTATCTATCTATCTATCTATCTATCTATCTATCTATCTATCTATCTATCTATCTATATATATATATATATATATATATATATATATATATATATATATATATATATATATATATATATAAACGTTGTATATTTATACGTTTTAAGTTTTCGCAAATAGTCTATACAAGCTGGTTGTGTTTATAGTTTTAGCACATATGAAGACAGCCATGTAGAGGTTTACAAACACAACGTTTTCGTGTTTATTTGTTTGTCATATATATGTTTTGTATTTGCCTTTGAAAAAGACTCATTAAGGGTCGAAAGCGCTTAGGCTAGTTAGTTACTAGTTTCGTACTGTTCGTCGTCAGTTAATTGCATATATATATATATATATATATATATATATATATATATATATATATATATATAATATTCCTACTTGTTGTCCATTTTATTTTACTCTTTGCTCTCTGAAAACATGTTGGAACTTTGAATCTGTAAGTATAACAACAAAATGATTGTCTAACCACAGACATAAATTGCAATGTCGTCTGTCTGCCAAATCCAAATACGTAGTTAATGGTTGATTTGTTTCCTTTGATCGATTCCGACTACACGTATGATCGCCAATTTGAATCAGACGTTCTTTCAGTGGTTGATGATAAAATTGATTTTATGATATGTATTGCATAATCAATAGCGTATACTGCTTTTTGGAAGGTTTTATAATACTCATTAATGGAATTTCATCATTGTCGTTTTGCAGTGATCTTTCTTGGTAGAATTCTTTGGATACTTTAGATAAATGTTTATTGTTAAACAAAGTTATTAAACGTGCTTTATTCTTATCTGACAAAAAATGCAATTTCTGAAATGGGTGAGGGGAAGTGGCTGAAGTAATTTGGCGGATGCGTATCAATCAGCAAATATATATTACAATGGCAGTACTTTACGATAGCGTTCAGCTTATTTTCAGTGCTTGGAGTTAAGGGAGTGGTCGAATTCTGAAACACTCTAATCTATAATGTATCACTATTCATAATACATATAGCAGGAAAAACATTAATTTGTAATATACACCCAAAAAAATAGATATAGCACGAAACCATCTAATTTGTAATGTTTACAATCCAAAATAGATATAGCACGAAATACTCCAATCTCTCTCTTTATATATATATATATATATATATATATATATATATATATATATATATATATATATATATATATATATATATATATATATATATATATATATATCGTAAATAAGTCCTTTCACGTGTGTCAGGGATTAATTTTTAAAAATGCAATACATTAACAAACAGTCATGTCTCTACTAGTTAGCTTTTACCTTCTGATGATAAAGAAAAATATTTTGTATACCTAGAAATATATGAACCAATTGTTTTATTTTTTAATCTAAATTTACTTAACCGCAAATTATATTCCGGATATTTCGTTGCTTTCGTAGTAATTATCTTTTATCAAGTGATTAATAAACACATTGATATAATTATTTGAATGAAAATGAGCTGGCTGCAATAGATGATGAAATTATTTGTGCTTGTCTGTTTTCTTTCTAGTCTTTTTAAGATGTTCTAAAGCTACGAATCCAGTCAGATTTCTTTTCTTTCCTGGTTTAGGAACTCCAGCTGAGGTTGGGAGTAATTGCAGAAATAGTTACATCATTAAATATGCGGCTCTGAGAAAAGAAGTTTTCTGCAACTGGACTTCTGTACAGCTTCACTGTCATCAAAACAGATCTTTGAAAACTGATCCTTTTGAATAACTTTTCTGTTCTCCAACATACTGAAGGTTATAGATCTTATTTATGAGGAGATATATTAATTCTCTGTTTTGTATGTTCTTTTTGGACAATATATGTTACCTTTTTGTTAAAATTTCAGCTTGAACTGTAAATTCAGTGTAACAAAGAAAGTTGTAGAATGATACATTGAAACGAAAAGTGTAAACTTCTCAGGAAATATAAGAAAAATGTTAAACATATATGCATTGAAATAAACTGTTATGCTTTTATTTCTTATATCGTCATCGGAAATATCACACACACACACATTGTATATATATATATATATATATATATATATATATATATATATATATATATATATATATATATATATATATATATATACTGTTTGAATGTCCAAGGAAACATGTGCTTTTATTAATGCTGTCTTAAACCAAATTAAGTTTTTCTAAATTTTAGAATATAAAAGATAATATGACCAATGATGCTGGTATTATTTAAACAAAATTGCTTTTTTCTTCTGTTTCGTTAGTGTTAGTAAATTAGCTGGACTTAGTGTTATTATAAAATTAAATATATATTCAAAGCATTTTAACATTTTTGATTCTATGTCAGAATGTAGCTTGTGATTGAATATGTGATAAACTGACAGTTATATATGTTTTATTTTATCCGGCCTATTAAAGATACTTTGCAGATAGCTAAATGCACTTTATAAACTGGCAATAGTTTATATTCACATCCTTTTGGCTTTGAAAGTGAGTCTGAGAGATAAATGGGTAGAGACAATTAATTTAATTCCCATAGACCTTAATGACATTATTTGACTTAATTGCTATATTTATATGTTAAGTCATGATTACATGAATGATATATCCAAGGTGAAACATTATAAACGAAATATATATATATATATATATATATATATATTTATATATATATATATATATATATATATATATATATATATATATATATATATATATATATATATATATATATATATATATATATATATATTGAGCGAATCTGTTCTAATAAAACTGCTCGTATAGGTGGCCACTATGAAAAGAAATATAACTTGTCAATATCTCCTGCTTTGCATCAAGTGTTTACCTGTGTGGAATTAGCAAATGAATAAATATGCTTTAGGTTTATGTCTAGCAATACACGCATTTTTAATGAAAACAAAAACTTATTTAAAAAATTAGGTTAATTTAATTTTTTATAATTTTTCAAAAGGTATTTAAAGCATAGGCATACATATATTTCCATCAATGAGCGACTTTCAATAATTTTAATAAGGTATTTCATACACAGGCGCACATATATCAATGAGCGACCTTGAATAATTTAAAAAAATTGTTTCATAAACAGGCACACAGGTAGTTCTTACAATGATTAGCTGTCTCTGACCAAATATATATTTAACCTCGACAATAATAATTAGTAGCCAACATCATTTGTCTTTCAAACATCCTGCAAAAGCGCACTTGTTTTGTAATTGCAGATATCGATATATTGTGGTATAATTAACTTTTTGGAGGAATTAGTTTCAGTTTGGTAGCATGCTGAAATTATAAATTTATACTTTTTCCAGCATAAAAATCAAAATTTCCTTCTAAAACTTTTTCGTTTCTCAAAAGATTTCTAAAACATCATTAAGTGTTTTTACAATAAAATATCATCATTGTTTTTAGGTCGCTATCCGGCAAATGTTGTGTGAAAGGTGTGCATCTACAGTGGTTGTAATAACAAAAAGAAAATATTCTCTAATCACCTCAATCTTCTTCACATACTATAGCTATGAAGATGTTTAGGAAATAATGTCTTCCCTTTCAACAGTAACGAAATTCCCAGTTAAATATTATATCTGTTATCATCGAAAATTTCAAATTCTAACATTTGCACAACTTAACCAGACTAATTGAATGATTGATTAATTGATTGATAGATAGGTTTATTGATTTATTTTCTCTGTATATATATATATATATATATATATATATATATATATATATATATATATATATATATATATCCAAAAGTATAATCAATTATAAAGATAATACATGAAAAATATAAAGTATAATAAGTCAAGGTGAGATATAATATACTTTTTAAAAAACAAAATCATAAATAAAAAAATGCATATACGGTAACTTTAAACCACGAATAGCAAGGGAAATTAACTAGGTATATCTTCAGACCAATAGTGGTTTTTCAAGTTTGTTTATTAACTTACCATAACAGTGTGATGACCTTTTACGGGAACACATCTGTGGCCGTTGCAAGGTAGCTTAAGAGGTAAACAAATTATGCTTATTACAAAAACGCTTATGAAATAAAGTTAATGCTTTGTGACATATAGAAATACCGTGATGACTATCCATTGCCATAGTGAAAATACTAACGATAGGGAACCACACTTATGGTCTTAATAAACTAAATTATAGATTTCCAGACACAGATTCAAATAAAAATAAGCTGAATATTAGCATCAATAAAATCATAGTTTTCTTGTGTATTTCCTCTAAATGGAAACAACAGTTAAAATATATATGAACTGTAGATAAATCAATTTCCATTGCTTAAAACAATTATCAAATCACTGGTCACTACTCCAAAGAGAGTATTCACCAAATCGGTAATGGATATAAAATTGAAATGCATGTACAAAGGTACCCCAAATTTGGCAATACTATTAGACCAAACGTTACATGTTCTTCTAAGAAAATGAATATCCACTGAGGTGCAGTCTGTTTGACATCTA